>VNJV01007512.1:0-10175 GCA_008042635.1 Drosophila nikananu
CTTTGCCCCTTGCACTTTTTGCCCTCCACTGCACCGTTAAAATTTGGGCATTTTCTCTTTTTTTTCTTTCTTTTGCAGACTCTCTGTGACCTAATCGCCTTGCAGCCTAAGCATGAAATTAATTGTACTAGCTTATCTGTTAGGCGCCGTCGCTGCCTTTGAGGCTGCCTTTGAGGCTGCCTTTGAGGCTGCCTTTGATGCTGCCTTTGAGGCTGCCTGCTGAAGCACCGATGCCGCTCCGGCCGCTGAAGCTGCTCCGGCCACTGATGCTTCTTCTTCGGATGAGGCCTGCCGTAGCCGCTACCGCTGCTGGGACCGCTCCTTCTGCTGAGCCCACTGCCGGTGCTGAGGCCGCCGAGCCCCCAGAAAAAAAACGACGGAGAGTTTGCGCTTTTATTAAGCGCCAAGCCTGGATTAAAAATCGCACTATTAATCCCCTTGGCCTATAAATGCTGTTCTTTTCTCTCCCTACTCCGCTCACCTTAAGAGACTCAGCGCTGCACATGAAATTCTCGGGGTTAACTTCTGTATGTCTTGGCAGCGGCCACGCGAAATTAAATTAGAAGATTTGAAAATTTCTCACTCGCGGATATTACTGTTCGTGTTCTTTTATTTTATTTTTAATAATGTTTCCTGAACCAAAACGAACTTCTCCGCTCGACTGCCTTGATCCTATTGCACAGGGGGAGACGCCACGAAACAAGCGGGAACTCTCCCTACCTTTGTCGGCTCCCTTCGGGTCACCGACGACATTTCGCATTCGCCTCTTTCCAGAGGTGAATTCGCCCATCTTATTTCGGACAATACCCATGGATCTCAAAAGCTTTTCGCTGCGCTTATACTCCATAGATGGCGCCAGGGAAATATCTTCCCCTTGACTTGCATCAGGCGCTACATAATACAGTTAAAAATATTTATAAGCAGGCTCTTTAAAAGGCTTTCAAGCCCTAAGTAGGATTTAATAATTAAATCAATTTATTGACTTATTTATTTGTTAGTTCGCGTCCACACAATGTAAGCAATTTACGCTAATTAATCGACTTGCATTAAAAGAACGCAATTTTAGTTGCTATTATTTAATTTAGGCAAATAATTCATTTCATCAAAAATTCTTTCAACATTTTAAAAAATGTTATTGAGAAAAGGAATTCCGATAAAGTCAGCAAAAAATTCCCCACAACTTCACACACACAGAATTTAATCATTTTGGTGAACCACAAAAAAGAAGAAACTCAAAGGAAAGGGGGAAAACCACACAAAGAAAGAAAACCTTTGCCCCTGGTCAATATGTGTGTGGGTGAGGTGAATTATGCGGAAATGAGTCCGAATGCCAAGTTCTTTTGTGCGTGTTCTTGCCAATAACTCAAAAGAGCCAGAGAGCAAAGGCAGAACAAAAAATTAAAATGCTTTATCTGCCAGTGAGCGTCATTTACATAAAACCGATTTCTGGCAAGCATCCCCCCGGAAAAATGCAAAAAGCTCGAGAAGGAAAACTAAAGCAAATGGAAAACTTGCCGGTGGGGGCAAAGGAAAAATTTTAAATTAACTTTATGATGGCTCAGGCGACACTCAACTGAACAAGCACATATGACAAGCAGCTTACTCCTTCCACAACCCCCGCGCAGCCTCCCTTCCCCTGCCACTTGGTGTTGCCACTTAATTAAGGACATTGCTCCCTTGGCCCAAGGCATGCAAATGAAGAGCGTGGCAGGGCGAAAAGTGAAGAAAAAATCATTTTCTATTAGCAAGCAAACAATTTTAACGCCGCAGTATAATAAAATTGCCTCCATCCTGGAGGGGGAAGGAAGGGAACGCAAGGGGATGGGTGGGAAAATAGCGACAGCCCACTCACTTATCAAGGCTGATAAAAAGCAATAACGGAAAAATACTCGTGCCACCCACCAGCAGCAGGAGCTGCAGCAACAAAGAGTAAGTAAAATCAGGCCAAAATGGCCAAGGCAAAGTGAATTTTTCGTGCACACACATAGTAACCCCGCACACACACAGAGCGTTTAGTATGGAAATTAAATTTGCATAAATAAACGTCGACATGGGAAAGCGACAACGACAGCGGCGGCAATAGAAGGAAGAGCTCTCCAGCAGCAGCCCAGGACAATGACAGGACAACAGCCAAGGCTGCCGTCTGAATAGTGCCAGATATGGGGTGAAATCTTCTCTCTTTCTCTCTCCAAAACCGAACCGAGAAATCTCAAATATGTGTGTTCGGGTTGTGCATAAACAAAATTAAATATAAAGCGGGGAACAAGTCGAAAGCCAGGGAAAGAAAACGACAGGAAAGGGTGCTTCTCTCTCTGTGTGCAACCGCAACGAAAAGAAACACAATCAAAATAAATATCAACAATAAATACAATAAAATGAAATAATATAAAGCAGGGCTTTTTGTGTATGGCAAGCGTAAAGAGAAAATAGAATGAGGCAAGTGCCTGCCCCAAGAGTGGTTTTATCGAGGGGGCGAACAAAGTGCATTTGCAATTTGAATTCCAGACAAGTGTGAAAAGAGGATCAAATACTCTTCTATTGTAAATGGCGAAATACTTCGAAGGGCACAAACCCCCAGAGCTTTCACTCGTTGTGATTTAAGCAATCAATAAAATATCAAAGCCATCCACAAATGAGTTTTTGATTTTAATAGGTTGCTTCATTAGAAGGCAATTATTCAGGGTTTCCCAAAAGAATAACAGATATTCAAGCATTAATATTCAAAGGGAATGTAGAATCAAATTAAATGAAATGCATAATGTATAAATTAGCAAATTAAACAATTAATAAACATAAACATCCATTTTCACTACAAAAAGCAACATAAAATAATGTAATTCAAATCAAATTCAAATTGTTTCAAATATCAGCTTGATTCCATGCTCAAAATATGACCTCTAGAATCAACAAGTCACCCATAAATATTCATGGGCCATAAAATGCGTAATTATAAATGAGTTCTTTTGCAATTATTCAGAATGAATCAAGGCGAATAATTTTCTCCATTAATTCGCCATAAACAAAAGGGTTTTTCCTCATGCACACATGTGTTTCACAATTTTCTCATTACGCAGGCCGTCGGAGGAGCCTCTCAGTTTCTTTTGTGGGCTTTTGGCCTTTAAGCCACTGTGTTTAGTTCATTATGACAGGCAAACAAGAGGCTCACACATACACACAGCACACAGTGTCAGCAATATTGCGCTAATTTCGCCCAGCTTAAAGTCTTCATTATTTACAATGTCGCCAAAAAATTGAGCCGACGCCTGCCACAAGGCCGGAGCAAACATTACTCAGGCTTAATGGTGCAAAAATGGGGTGGGAAGTAAAAACAAGTTTTCCTCGCCTGCTGCGGCGCACCTTGACATATTTTCCCTTTGTCCTGGGGAGTTGAGGGAGAGCGAGGGGGAGAGAGGGAAAGGGAACAATAAATAAACTAAGCCAGCGCCAAAAGAAGCCACAGAATCTACACAGAAATCTGCAAACAAATGACAAACAGGAGCACCAGCCAGAGACAACTAAACAACGAACCAAACAAAACCACTGGGCGACAACGGAAAGGACCCAAAAGCACCACTGAGTGCCGAGGTCCCGTGTCCTGGGTCCCATGTCCTAGGCCCCAATGCTGTATTCCCGCCTGCAGAGGCCAAGAGAGAAAGTGTAAAACTCGTTGAGGGCAGAGGCAGACTTTTTGGCCATTTCCACAGGCCAAACCAGTTTTATAGGCAACTTTAACAATAATAGAGGTTGTTCTGGAAATCATTTTGGAAATAAAAAGGTTTTTGCCAAGTTTTTTTAATAAATAACCTTTGAAAATAAATTGAATGTACAGCTCTTTGAGTTTGCTATATTTTTTAGGTAGTACTGCATCCTTTGAAATGATATACTTTTTAAGAAAACATAAAGTTGTTATAAATATTAAGCTCTAGTCCGAATCTGGAATACTACATATTTCCCGTTTAGGGGCTGCTCGAAATAATATTCATGTAAATGACTTACGGTGGGGAAGCCACCTGCAATTGCCCCTCAACTGCCCCATTTGGAGTAAGCGTTTAGCAAATATAACAAACAACCGGCGCACATAGATACTTGGTGTGCGTGTGTGACATGCAAATAGACCAACAGCAACACAATTGCTTAGATTAGTTTGCTATTGTTGTTGCCAATGCCGACGCCCCGTCTTGGCCATAATTCGCCGTGTGCGTTGCCTTGTTTGCATTTGCCATGGCCTGTGGGATTAGCCAAAAGTCTGGGACAGGTGTAATTTGAAGTAGCCCTGATTCGAATCGATTTCGGCTACGGAAACGGCAACGGCAATGCCAAGACACTTACGTTTCGAATCCAATTTAGTAGCCCAAAACGCAGGTCTCATGTTTTATTCAGCAGTTGGCAAGCTTTGAAAATCTTCCCCCTGGCAAGGTAAACATATCAAAATTTCATGTGTATACAACACTCTCACTCTTTCGCACCAGCGCTTTCCCTCTCGCACACTCTGGTTTTTGGGTTGATTATGGTTGAGATTTAAAGGTGTGTCCGGTGTTATGATATATCGCCAGAAGTTGGAATAATTTTTCAATCTCAATCTCAAATCTCCTGCAAGTCGATTAATACATAAGAAAATAGATCGGTTTTATGGAATATGTAGTATTTAATTATAAATTAATATTTTATTTATAAGATACGTATCCTTTATTATAAGCAAAGCAAAATATGATTCATTAAACAGGCGTCTATTTTAACAATTTAATCAAGCGAGTTACATACTACAAAATATTATTTTTTTCGAAGTTAATTTAAATTTCTGTTATGTATATATTATTATGTATATTTTTCAAAAAAAAAATCAAAGTTATCTATCTTTAAAATAAATTTCTGTATAATGAAAAAATACCGTTCTATCGATTACAAAATATTGTTGTATCGTTTTTCATTTTAAATTTCGTTCCAATAATTAGACATAAGAGTTTTAACCTATTTACCCATTTAGGCATAAGCTAAAATTAAAAATCTAATCAATTAATGAGCTGATCAATAAACTAAACAAGTTTCAATTAAATAATTATTTATCAGTATTAATTGAAATTTCCTTATATATTTATCATTTATTAAAGCAAGTAAAAACGTAAGCTCCCTTTTAATATGACCGATTTAATCAATCATAAAATCGACCAAAATAATTTTATTATCGATTTTTATATCCGATTTTATTACACTTTTTCCTTCCCTAACCCGCTTATCGGATATGTGGCAAATTGCCGATTCATTGATGTGTTTAATTAACAATCTACATTGAATCGCACAGGTCACAACATTTTTTCTACAATATTTTCCACATTATTTTTTCAATTGTTTGCCCGCCAATTAGTGATTGGAAAAAAAAGAACTAAAGAACTGTCGAGGCTCTGAAAATTGTTTTCCGACATGCAAGATTAATTGCCAATTACCAGATTCTGCGTTCAATAAGTTTAATGAAGCCAACAATTAACTTCAGCTGTTTTCCTTCGAAGGAAAATAGGTTACATGATTTTTTTAATAATAGCAAGAACAATGTAAAGTTTCTCCTTATTAAATCCCTTTTATGTTTGTGTAAGTCCTTAATAAAAATATTTCCTGAATACCTCAATGTTTAGCCTCTAGGATTTGTGAGAAAAAGTCAGATCCTTAGTAATAAAATTATTTTTGAAGCACTCTTTAAAAGCAGCCTGCATTTTCTACAATTATTACCTAGCTGGAACTTTCAACAAACAATGTATGAGGATGAACCACTTAAAATTAAAATCAAATATTCCGTACATTCTCAAAAGTTTCCCAAGTTCAAGAGTTGACTGTAAAACTACCATAATGTCAATCAAAATGCTGATGGGCCACATGTTGCCTTAAGGAAAACAACATAGTTGTGGGGTAAACATTTCTGTACACTTGGTGAGGGGAAATTGTTTCGAAGAGCCGGAAAACACTGTTAGCTTACAGAAGGAGTAAAAGTCGAAAATCCGCAGTGAGAACCTACCCCTGAAATCCACACAGGTTCCACTCCTTAACACTGCGTTGGATCGAGTGTTAAACATCCATTCTCTAACCACAAATGTCTCTCGGCGGTGACATGTTAATTTCAAGGGAAACTTATTACAACTTGAGTGTCTGGCACCCGGAGGGGGAGCCTTGTGTCCTTCCGACTTTTTGGGCTGAGGAGCAGAGCTGGCTTCTCTTTGATTTCCACCCAACAGCAAGCTTTAATTTTAGGCAAGAGGCTAATTCTTGGAAAATTGGATTTGGCCAGTAGCAGTAGTAGGTTGAGGAAGCGATTCATCCCCCCCAACGAAATTGAAATGAAAAAGCAAATTTTTAACGACCGCCCACTGAATTCCCTTTAAAGCTCGCAACGAAAACTTCCATAAATTTCAAATTTTCTGCAAGGACTCGAGTAAAGGAGACCCCAAAAGTTGGTCACAAGGTGCACAAAATCATTTTTACCATACAATTTATTGCTTTTCGGTTCTGCGTTCTTTTTTTTTCCTTTTTTGCCTCAAATATTTGTCACACACTCGACCCCCGTGTGCCCTGGCGTAGTCCCAAAAGAGGACCGAAAAAAGTGTTTTATAAACCTTCAATTGCTGTCAATTTATTGACAACATGTCGCCGCAACTTCCTTTCCACTCAAAACCTTCAGGCGGAAAACCAGGAAAAAAGAAAGAAAGGACTCGCCGGGGCAGGAGCAAAATGGGGAGGCGAAGACAAAAGGGCTATGACCGAAATTTGTTTGCCAGCCTTGGGGCAGAAAATATGACGAAGACGATTTTGGACCGCCTTTATACTTTATTTTATTTTTCTGCCGCCATAGCTGATGCTGCTGCTGCTGCTGCTGCTATCTTTGTTTTTTGTTTGAGCCCGTGTGAGAAATGTGAACAATTTACAATAGAAATTGCTGTGTGTGCATTTGGCTGACTTGTCGTATACGCAATCAGCGCGCGATTGCTAAAAGCATTGAAGGCAACAACAGCGCCAGCGGAATCTTTTGCCGCCAGGTGATATGGAGATACAGCACAGACGATGCTTTGTGCCAATAAAATATATACAACGAACTAGGTGTACTCTTAGATATTTCAACAAAGGAGGAATTATATGGACAAGTAGCTAAGAAATTGCAATCAATTTACTGTTTTAAAATGTTTATTTTAATAGATAAAAATGTACATTTAAAGGAAAAACTACCCAAAATAATGCATAATATTAAACGTTAGTTAAAAATATGAAATATATCTTGTAGAAGAGGCTCTTTTCCTTACCATTGTTTAACGAAATCAATCTGATGACCATTGATAACATTCCATTCATTAATTTCTTTATACCCTGGCTTACTTTAAATATATTTTAATTTGTATCTCCTAAGCTTAATCTATGCAAAATATTATCTAAAATTATTAAATAAGTTTAATATTATGTAAAAATTATATAAATATATAAAACTAAACCTTAGAAAAAAATGTTTAAAGTATCTCTGAACCTTTTATTCTCTTTAGAATACAAAATAGTACTGAAGTCGATTGATTATATCCCCTGTCTTAATTCCCACATACCCTGCCATTTCTAGAGCATAAGTAAAAAAGTAAAACAAATGTTATATTTTACATTTCAATTGTTTTTTATGATTGCGCCCAAAGTGCACACGTACAGCGCTTGACAATTCTCGATGGTTGTCTCCGATGTTTGCCGCTGCTCCCGCCGCTGCTGTTGTTGTTGTTGTTGTTGTTCTTGTCAGCCGACTGTCAATTTGGCTGCCGTGCGTGTAAATTGCACAGCAGCTGCTCGATTGACAATCTCTGCCCATGTGTATGTGCGTGTGTGTTCCATCAGCGTTCCGCTTGATTTTATGGGGCATTGCGTCGAAATTGAAAGTGAAAAATGCCTTTCAGGTGCTTAAGTGATGAAGTGCCAATTGCCTTTGCCTTTACCCCTGATTGCGCGTTTGAGTATTTTTCGCCTGTTTCCATATTGATTTCCTGTAAATTATTATTTTTTTCTACTTGCCCCCCTCGCCATTGCCATTGCCATTGCCGGTTTCGTTTTCCGGTTTTGTTTCGCTGCCGAAAATTTGCGTGCATGCTGCCCGAAAAAGTAGGCAACAAAATTTTATGGTTCCCAGGATATGTGGGTTAGTCATGAAATGCTTCGAATTGTATTTATCAGGATATGTTTAAATGCTTAAAGACGAAAATAGAAGGGAAAGAGTATTAAGCAAATATATTCCAACTTTAATAGGTATATATTGGGGGAAAGAGTCAGTGAAAGAAGCAGTTAAATATGAGTTATATATTTGTGTCTTATGCAACTGAGAATAAGTTTAGTTAACCATAACTTAAGATTCGAATTATCCTTTTTATGAATATTTTTATGCAAAAACATTAAAAATTAAGCATTATTATTTATTTAAAATTATTATTTCAAATCTCAGATAAAGTAAATTCCCTCAAACTTAACGTTTTTTGTTTCCCCCGGCAATTTGTCAGCCCGTTAAACCAACACTTTCATTATGAGCATAACCCACTTATGCCACTCAAATCAGCGGCATAAAAATGCAAATTCAACTCCTAAAGGTTAGGCCTAACGCTCAAGAGCAGCGGTGAAATGTAAACATTATCCAGCCGGCAATCATAAGATATTGCAACTGGAGAAAAGCGGCCCAACTCCCTAATGTACAGTTACGTCTTCTCAGAGCCAACTACTAAATTAAGGACGCCCGGCCATAAAGCAGTGGCCCACAAAAGATGAAGAAGCTGGCAGGGGAAATGGATACAAAAAAAAGAGGCACTGGCAACAAACAATTTTACAACTTTAGGCTCGCGCTTACATAAAAATAAATTTCTTATTTACATAAAGAAACTTTTAGGTTGCCAACCAACAAACAACAAAATAATAAAAAAAAAAAAAAGAGCAACTGAAAAAAAAACTGAAATCAAAATAAAAACCACAAGGAAAAATTCCATTCCTTCCCGGCTCTGAGGTGGCAACAAACATTAAGAGCATCAACATTTGCATATTCCGTATATTTGGCTTTTGCCTTAATTTGTTTGCACATATAAGCAAACACACACTCGCAATCTTTACAAAGTGACTTTGCATGTTTAACAGCTCGGCGGGATGAGGATCTGCCGAAATTTTCGCCGAATTTTAGTTTAGATCAAACAATGGATAAATGTAAACATTTGTAAATGATTTAAATTCAACTTAATGATTTAATTATCTTTGAGAGTTTTTGGAAAAATTAATATCAACTTAGAATTAGTAAGAATATTGAATGTACTCTAAAAATTTAACTATATCTTAAATTTTTAAATAATATTATTATATCAGAAAGGAGAAATGCTGTATAGTTCACCGTAATTAATCTCCCATGGCTCCCTTCTTCCTTCTAAATTAAATCTGAACAAAAAAGCTAATAAAACCGCTTTTGAAATATCAAACAAAAAGCAAGCAGACATTTATTATCCTTCAGCATAATTAATCAATTAATAATACATCTCTTATCATTTACAAAAATTCAGCCGCAAGTGTCATTTGTTGAAAAACAATTACTCGAATTCAGAGTTTTCAGAAGCAGAATTTATCTATCCCCAGATAGTTGTGCTCTAAATAAATATGAAAGCAGCAAATTTTTAGTAAATTTATGGAGGGGAAAATCGCTGGGAGATGGGGACTAACTGCTCTTGCTAACCAAGCATTAGCGTTAACGATGCATTGCCTGTTTGAATTGTAGCATATCTACCCTTCCAATGCATAAAAAGATTGGGTATAACTTAACGTTTATACATTGCAACATTTTGTATGACTAACGCAAATATACAAATACCCAAAAAGACCACAACAATAACATAAGCATTCCAGCGCAAAAGTAATACGATCTAACGCTTACACATAAGCCGATCGCGGAGCGTGAGAATGCTGAGCATGCACTTTGCAGCTCAAATGGTCAAGCTATACATAACATATGCATGCCTTCTGCATACATATGTACATGTATAAATGTATACTTCAGAATATATAGACTTAAGCAAGATATGTGCGGGTTAGCTGAACCCAAAATCAGCTCAACATTATCATTCAATAAAGGAAAACCAAACCGAACGGATCGTTCGGTTTATTCGTCTAAACCTAATAATATAATGTAAAAGCCTCGTATCACA
>VNJV01007516.1:0-24042 GCA_008042635.1 Drosophila nikananu
AACTTCCAAAGCTTGTTGGCCATCAGCAAGGCGAACGTCTCCTCGTCAGAGCCCCTGGAGCGAGCCAGCAGCTGGTTAACCTCCGGATCATCCGGCACCATCGAGATGTTCCTGAGGATAAAATCGCAAGGGAAGAAGTCGTAATAACATTATAGTTGCACACAGTTCTTGACTTTGACCCTAGTGTCTTTTGCAATCTATTTATATTTGTTTACTTGTTAAACTTAATTCTCTTTACCTATGTATAATGTTAGTTTTTAAAATGTTAAAGACATGTTCAAAGAAAGAGTCACTTTCCTTAAATATATTTCGGAGTTAAATATTTGGCAATGATTTGTAACTCACCAGTTTTCTGTGACCTTTACGCGATCACCGAGGTCTAGTCTTGTATTGAAGTACAAGTGATTCATAACGATTGACATCTTGATCATTTTGCAGGCTCGATCGTCCTCCTGCCTGCAATTCTGTTTTAACCTGGCCAGAAGGAAGTCCTCGATGTTTTGACGTTCTTCGTCCGTCTGAAAGTAGGTTGGGCTTATGTTAAAAGTTTTTTATATAAATCAAAATAATTGAAGGGACATTGAGTAGTATTATTAATGATAGCATCAATGCATACAAAGTAGTATACAATGTGCTACCAATCCTAAAATGCATATATTATTATTATGATTTTTTATCTATCTAGCCTAAACCAGCATTTCCCATTCACAGATTATCTAAGTTCACTTTAAGGAATAAATGTCTTTATACATTTTGCATTTCTTTGTGTTTATTAGGTCGTTGTGTATTTTGCCCCTAGCCCCTAAGAAGGTGCTGGATGGCACAATCCTTAATACCCCTAACAGGTATCTTATCCCCTGATATTCCCCAAGGCAACCCTTGCGATGAACTTTGAGATAAGGCAATAAATTCGGACAGCACAAACAGGGGTCTCTGGCTTTGCCTGAGCTCAACGCTGGGGGCCAACACTTTATCCTTGTCAGTGACAATTAATGTCCGAGTTATCGCCGAGTCCTGTCCTGCATCTTCTGCCGGAACTACCGAGGACCTTGGCTTACCGTGACAGTGCCATCCCGCCGCTTGCTGCCCCGGGCAGAGACGAGGACGCAGAAGAACGCCAGCAGCGTGCAGACTTTAAATGCTTGCATCGTCGGTTTTGCTTGGTATTTTCCTTTAGTTTACACTCTCGTGTCACGGTGTCTAATGTCGCTCTTAGTATCACTGCAGTTGAATGTCACTCATTCGGGGTATTTCACTTTATCCTGGCCTTATCCTTTCGGCACTCGAACACACACACTCTCACAAACGCCCGCGTCTTCGCTCTGCTAGAATGCTACGCTCTTGCTGTTGACATCGTCGCCTTGATAGAAAGAAAACCTAATGCGAATTTTCCGCCAGCGATTTCGATTTTATATGAAAAGCGGCCTGGAGAGCACCGCAAACGCAATGCAGGTCTCTGCCGCCGTCGACGTCGGCGATTGTCTTTGCGGGCACATGAAGTTGATTCCGCAACATGGAACCAGAAACTGGTCGCCAAAAAGACTGGCTCCACTCCTCGAACAGAGCCACTCGCCCGGCCAGTTTCGGCGGATTGTACAAGCTTCCGCGGCCTTGTCCCCGAACTTGCCACCGCGTACTTGCCTGCCTTTGCGGTGGCTTTGTTTTCTTTGCCCGCGTGGGTTTGTTGTCAACAAAAACAGAAAGACAAAAAGAAAACAAAGCCAGCCGAAAGTAAACAACAGACCTAATTCCCAACAACAAGGGGCCCGATTTTCCCACACAAGCAGCATCTGCTTTGGAAAAGTGGGCAGCGAATTGGCGGGGAAAATCAGCCTGCTATTGACAACACGCATGCAAACCTGAAAACTTTTCAGTCGCTCCAATTAGTCAAAGGCTCTTCATTCCCCGAGGCAAGACTGTCTCGCAGGGGCGTCGTCAAAGGGGAACTAACAACGACCAAATAGTTAGATATATTTTAAATTAAGTATGAATTACTCCTTACGACTAATACTCCTCTTTAATTTTAGGACGAGGGAATTGATATATGATTCAAAGGAGAAGGAATTTATTTTCTAACTTGCCTTTTTAGAAAAACATTCGGAAAAGTTTATTAATAACTTGGTATTTCAAATGTAAGAAATATTCACTTTGTACCCTATTTATTCTTCCAATTCAGTCTCATATATTTCCACAAAAGTTAATTTCCCTTCTTGTAATAAATTTTCCGACGCCCCCGAACAAAACGCCACTCTGCTGCTCTGCTATCAATTGCGGTGTTGCGGTGAAAACTGGTGTTCTTTTTCCACCGCCGAGGGACCGCCCTTCGTCCCAGACAATTTGCAAGCGCCGCACACAAGCTGCATTCCGCCGTGCCGGGTATTTTGCTTTCAGCCGGAACCGATTAAGAGCAGGCGTAATTTATTGCATTTATTACGGATGCGATGAGTCCCGGGGGCGTGGCAGCCAACAGGTTACGCAGTGGCCCACTGGCCACTTACCAAGGAAATTCAATCATTTCCCCCCCGCCAAAGACCAAAAGTTATTGCTCGCGCCGAAAATTGGCAGGCAACCGCGAAAAGCTGTACGAATTTCCACGGAACTGGAAGTAGGCTAGCCGGCTGGCCGGCTGGACAGTGAGTCGCAAAAGTGGGACGCCAGGCCAGGCCTCGAAAGTGCCGAGTGCTCATGTGGTCGCAGAAACCGCTAGCCGATCTGTCCGTAAGCCACCTCCGCTGCTCCTCCTGCCCCACCGATCGCAGCTCCCAAATCAAGCCACACCAAAATCTAATTGCGTCCGTCCAGGCCACTTGCGGCAGCTCCTGCACTGGGAAAAATGTCGCTTCACTTTAAAATGAAAAGCTTGTAGAGAATATTTGTGAATTATATATCAATATTGCATTTGTTTTTCCGTGTGCAGCTTCTTTACTGCCTAACTGGTCTCCCGTCAGAGTCATAACAATTTCTCAATCAGAAGCAAGCCGCCTGGCAGCCCAGCGCTTTCTTTCGGAAAATGTGGTCCAGGCCAGTCGGCTCCTCAGACGGCGTTGACAACGCCAGACGCCAGGCCACTCAGCCCCCCAAGCTCCCAAGCTACCAATATCACTGTTTTGGCGTTGGCATTGACTTTGAAGTTGGCCAGGTGAGCCGGAGGAAGTTCGATCAGTATTAGGAAAATATAGAAATAGAAATATAGGAAATTTATATCAATAATTTCTACCTATGAATATTTGTTCACTTACCAAGGCGCACGGTTTTATTTCCCTTTAAAAAGCAAAATAACTAATTTTAGGAGCCATCTAGGCCTATACCATATAGTACAATAGTATCTTGCCCTAATTAATATATGCTGAACATCCTTGTCTTCTGTTTAATTTACAATTTGTATTAACTCGTTATTCTGTTTAATCAATTTCTTAGTAAAAAGCTATGGCGTAAAGGTGCTCAAATATACATTTTGCCATAATTCTAGATTCTATTCAATCAATTTCTTAGTATGGAATATTGGCCCAAAGGTGCTCAATTTAATTATTTCCACTTTGATTGATTACCAATCTTCTCGAGCGCTCCGGCAACCCTCGCCTGGAAAAGCAGAAACCAAAAAAACATGCCAGTCCACTTTTCCTCAGTTTCTCGCCTCGGCATTTCATTGCCTTAATTAAAAGCTGCACTTTATTTGTAGCAGCTTCGGTGCGAGTAAAAGCAGAGCAAGTGCAGAATTTGGAAAAACGATTCAAAGTGAAATTGCAGCCATTAATTGGAAATTGCGCTGCCACCTCGGCCGGCGGCAAGCACCGGCTTCCTTGCTTCCCCAGTAAAAAAGCAGTTGCCTTTCAATTTTAGCTTGGTTTTTATTTACAATTAGCGGAATAAATATTCTTATAGGAATGCAACAAGGCCGAGGGCCGAATAAATAACAACACGGTGGCGATCCGTCGAAGTTAGCTCTTCTGCGGCGCCTGCTGCTGGGGCTCGGCGGCAATGTCCTTGCCGGAGTTGCGTCCGTAGTAGCCATTGTAGGCCGCCTCCTGCGGATCCCCGAAGCTCACGGAATTGCCGGCCACCTGTTGCTGCTGCACCTGCTGGCCCTGGTAGCTCTTGCTGTAGTAGTCGGTGTAGGGCTTGGCGAAGCTGGGCTCCTGGCGGTAGTAGGGTCCCGGGGCGCCTCCGTGGCCACCCTCGAAGTGCTCGTGATGGTGGTAGTAGGTGGCGGCACCCACTCCCTGGGGATTGTACTCGGGGAAGGTGTTCTTGCTGCCGAAGAGGCCGGACAGTCCGCCGCCGAAGGCTCCTCCGACGCCGCCAGGTGGACGGCAGAGTTTAAAGTAGGCGAACAGGCCGGGCAGGATGATGGCGGCCAGACCCAGGATCTTCTTCAGACCAGCGATGCCCAGGATGAAGGGCAGGAAGAGCAGCAGCTTCAGCTTGAAGATCTTCAGAACCAGCAGCAGGGGAATGATCATCTTCTTCAGCTTCTTGCGTGCTGCAATAATAACCAACGAATGTTATGAAAATTTGTTTTGACAAAATAAATCAATATTGTCTTGGGAACTTACAGAAATGTCCGGCTCGCTGGCCATCATCAATGAGGTCCAGTTCACCGTCAATGTCATTCCCAATAAAACGGGCCTCGTAACGACCGGCCTCCGTCAGCTCCTCCGGCCACTCCAGCTCCAGAGCCGTGGACTTGATGAAGCTGCAAGGAAGAGCGCAAACGTGTCAAGGAATGAGCATTTACATTTTTCATAAAAATCTCATATTTTATGCATGAGCTCGGTCAACTTCGCGGGACCCAAATTAATTTGCATCCGGCACGAGCCGCAGTCATTTGGCTAATTGTGACAGCTTACCGTTCGGCCCTGCGCAGGGCATATTTCACCAGCTGATTCCAGTCGTCGTCGTCGCCACGCGGCTCCTCGGAGTACTCGAAGGGTTCCTGGAGCAGGGAGCGCTGCTGGGTTTCCGGCAGTCGCACTACACGTGCAAAGTCGGAGAGCCTGGGTAATAAGGGGATGGCTTTATTAATACTTGGCTCAAGTGTAATATTAATGACGCGGAACAATGGGATTTCTGCCCATTTGGACTGTCTTTTTGTTATTAAATTTTGGAAATTAAAACGAAGTGTCTTTCATTGGGTGTGCTTAGTTTTAAGTTGTGTTAAATTAATCAAATAATCAAGGATGTTTCTGGGCACTGTGTTCGTGAGTTCCAAATTCACTTGTTATGGAAACTTATTTAAGCTGTGTGCTTACCTGTACTGGTCCTTGTAGAAGATCTCGTCGAAGGTGTTCAGTGCCTGGGTCTTGAAGCACTCGGAGAGGTCGCCGCCCAGACATTTGCCGTTGGTCTTCGACAAGTAGGGATCGTTGTCGTTGCCCAAGCCGAAGATGCTCAGGAGGGAGGAACGGCCGCGCTCCTCGCCAGCTCCGGGCTGCAGTGGCTGTTGCTGCGGGATCTGCTGGGGCTGCTGGATCTGCGGCTGCGGCGCATACACCTGCTGGACGTGACTGGAGGACTGCTGGTCGGGCAGCCGGAGACCTTCACCGGCGACCAGGCCGAGAATGGCCAGGAGGACGAGCGCTCTCATTGCCATGGCTGCAAGCGGGAGAAGAAGAAATGGCTTGAGAAACACGTCCGCTGGTTTTCTCCCAATCACCCGATTGTTCCAGCCTCTTCGGCTCTGACACGCGATACCCGACAACGTTTTCATAAACTACTTTTGGCAACTGCTCATTCGCTTAACGGCTTAACGGATTGGCTCTCCGCTCACCACTGACACAGTTTGCAGATGGCCCGCAGTCAATTAGCCGCTCACACGTAATAATAACTCTCGCTTTCTGGCCAGCTAGAGCCGCTGCCTGCCTCTGTTTGCTCCTCATTGTTTACTGTTAACTTGGGTTTGCTTAAATTTCTCGAGGCGAGCTTTCTGCAGCCGAAAAACCAGAGATAAAGGCCACTAAAGAAGCTGCCTGGTGAAGTGAAATGCAGGCGGACCGGACCGGTTTGCCGGCATTAACCCTTGGGCGGCAATGGGGCGGCAAATGGGCGTAATTGAATGCCTTGCCGAGGCGCATAAAAAGCGAGCCTAAAGTGTTTCAAAAAGGTCGGTCCGGAGTCCGGTTTAGCCAGAAGTGCAATAAGGCGTGCTTAATGCCATGCTGCACGGACAGTGGGCCTTGGTTAGTGGTTGGCCCAGCAAAAGTGGGATCAGTAAATGGAGAAATGCCTTATTTGGCAAATGCCAAATGGGGCCCCTAAGCAAAACTACTTTAAATTCGTTAATATTTTGTAAGCTGAAAAAGGCATTGCTTAAAGTGGGCTTATGACAGCTTCCACGTGATGAAATTCTTTCTGTGACCACTGTATATAGCCATGTATCGAAGTCGCTCACGAATCAGCCCGTTATGCTCGAGGGACTTCTTCCACCAGGTCCCTCTCACTTTCGTTTCGCTCCTATTTGGGCCAAAGTCGGATTCGGACTCATCAGCAGCGCGATTGTTTGGCAATCCGCTAGTGGCTTGGGCCAAGTTCGAAGAGACCGCAAACTTGTAGGAAGTTCAATGCCCAGGGAAAAAGACGGCCAGCGTTGCTGTTAAAGTTTTCCGTGCGCCAAAGTGTGCGCTGCGAAAAATGCTTTATGGCAACTGTGTAGAAAATGTATGGCAACGAGCAGTCTCGCGCCCGAAAGCCGACACTAAGGGTTCAAAATTCATGCTTTGCCCCAGTAATGAAGTGGGATTGGATGGTCGCCGAAGATTTATGGATCACTGAATCGATTAATGATTCATGGCGAATATTTTGCGCAGTCAATGGTCGCCGGACTGGATGTCGCAAGCGAAACCGACTTGCTGGCCACTGTGTCGTGTTTGTTTGGTTTTTTGTTTTGCTTTCCAATTTGCATTCGCCATTGAAGGTCAATGAAATGTGGACGGGCGCTGGTCGATGTTACAAAATACCGTGGCAATATATGGAAATGTGGGCTCTATCAGAGTGGAAGATACATAAATGTACACCCTTGAACCGCTGTTTGGCGTGGATTAAATTTAGCGGAAAACATTTAGATGAAACTGACTTTTCCATGAAAACTACAAACGGAATTATTTAATGGGCCAGATGACCCTTGTGAAGTATAAGATAAAAAAGTTACATCTTTAAGAGCAGAAATTTAAAATTATTTATGTGTAGAAAAAATATAGTTCAAAGAATTAGTAGGTCACAGTCTGAGTTCTTTTTAAAGGGTGACTTCTCTTTCTGGCTAAACGTCTTTAAATTTTCGTTAATCTATCCGTTTAAATTGAATCGACCACTAGCCTTCTTGTACGCTCGTTTGAAATTGGTAATATCGGTGTTTCCCACATCCAATTCATTTGCTTATTACACAATTTTTTCGCAGCTCATTTCACTTCACTTCACTTGGCCGTGTTATTTTTGGTTTCGATTTTCCGCTGTTTACCTTTTGCTGTTTCCTATAAAGGCCTGAGGTGGTTTTGGGTTGTGTGTATCCTTCGCTTCTTCCCAGCGACTGTGCTGCAGACTGCTTAAAAGTGACTGTGCCCTGGCTGCTGGCCGGCTAAGATTTTATATGAAATGCGAGAAGTGGCGGCGAGCGTCGAGCGCTGAAGTCGGCGCTCGAGCAAAGTCAACATGGAGACAATGGCCCAGACGCTGTCGTCGCTGGCTTGGCCCACAACGATGATGGCTAAGAGATCTCAACGCGCTCGCACTTGCGGTAGGTTGTGGATACGATCGATCCCCCGCTCCGTGGGTGAGAGACAACGACCTGTGTGTCCGGCTGTGCGTTCGGTCGTGCGCCTTGAGAAAATCCCAAAATTATTGTGGCGCACGTCGGGGCCTTGGCTTTAATTCGAGTTTGATTTAAAGAGTCAATGGAGTGAAGTGACTCATTCCGGGAAAACGTACGTCACAACCCGGCAGAGGATTATGTAATTTTTGGCCTCTTGCCTCACAGACAATTATTACTTTTACTGCGAACTGGTTTTTGGCGACGCCCACGAGCCCGAAGTCGGGGCGAAATGTGAACAAACCGTGCGGAGACGTATGCATCTGGCTTTGCATTTTCTGCAAATTTCAGTGGGGTAAACTGGGGAATTTCCCCCAGCTGCGTGCCACAAAAATCAAAACAACTGGAAGGCATTACTGTGGCTTTTCCCGCTGCCTAGCTGGCACGATTTCCCACTGCCACTCACTGCTGACCGGGCCGCAAAACAGAAGCTTTCAACCCGCGGATTGTTTCCGTCAGGGGCTGGACCACGAGGCTTCTGTTTTTTTTTGGACACATCCCGGGGCAGCGTAATTGAATCATCCACTTGGACGGCCCTCCAGGGGTTTAGCCAGCGAGAAATTGTAACAAACGAAAATGGCATTCCACGATTTGTAAAGAGAGATAGACGGAAAAGTTAATCTGAATGACAGTTTGTTGCTCTTTAAATTAAAAAAAAAAAACATTTGAATGTTTGATTCTTTCCATAAGTCAATTACTGTTGCGAATGGCAGACCAAAACTGAAATAAAGCCAACACCATGACCCACGCAGCAAAGCCTAAAGTAAGCACTATTAATTGAATGGATCAAAAATAATAGCCTCTGAGTTGCTTTCGGTGCAATTTTAATTGCCTTGACAGCTGGAAATACTTCTCTTTCAGGCTTCACTGAAAATTTAATATGTAAACGAAATAAATTTGGTTACAACAATGTAATAAATTATTATTATGGGCAATTAACGCTTAATTGAAATTACTAAAACACTTTGTCGGAGTGAAAACAGATGATTTGCTACACTAATAATGAAATGAGCAAAGGTGCTAAAATTATAAACGTATTGTGAGCAGATGCAAAGACCCTTGTATTTACCTTCCATTATGCTTCAAATGTTTTTGCAAAGCACCAATATCCTTGAAAGTGATTTAAGCTCCTGACAAACAAGCTTTTGCCTCCCTATTTCCACTTCGGCAAGGAGCAAAACGAAAGCAGTTCTCAATGCAATGGCTGCTCGGGAAATTTGAAAGGAAAACTGCAATGAGACTTGTGGTACAACATAATTTTATTGATTATTCAGGACGTTGAACAAATCTCTCGCTGACTACTCGCATAACAATAACAGAATAAATATTTAAAAATAGATATTTAATGTATAGTGTCGTAGGATAGAAATAAATACTTAAAGAAATTCATCTAAATGGCTAAAAATAACAGCATCATCCAGTTATGGGCGCTCGCGCTAATTAAACTACGAAACAAACTTTCCTATTTACAGCATATTAATGAAGCCCCGCCCTAAACCGCCCCACAACCCACACCCGCCCTCCGCCGACAGCTGCCGCGGTGGAGCTTCTAACGAACTTGTCTATATGGCTAGGCTATCTAAAGTGCGATTTGCATAATTACTATCCACGGACTTTTGACGTGACTCGACCGAACTTTGGCGTCACCTTTGACGGCTCCGGCCCCGGCCCGACCCCGGCTTACGCCAGCTTACGGGCCTGGACCAGCTTGTTGATGTCGTTGTAGGTGGACAGCATGGCCGGGTTCTCGAAGTCCTTCAGCTCCTTGCACTTGGCGAACGACTGGTCGCAGTCGACGCCGTCCTGGCCGTCCTTTGCCGCCCGCATGTACTTAAAGAACCGCAGGATGTCCGGGTTGTCGGAGGTCGGCTTGCGCAGCTCATTCAGCTCCCTGGAAGCAGAGTGGACGGATTAGAGTGGTCAGAATTGGATGCACAAAGAAGGGGCTCGGCACAAAGCGAATGAGGCCAAGGTGGGAGGGTATTGCTGTGACCTCCTCACTTCGAGTTAAATTAATGTTGGCATACCCTCAGGCTGGCCGTGAAACTCACCTGCTCAGTTGGGCGGAGACCAGGTTGCTGTACGGTGCATACTTCGCGGGGTTGGCGTACATCAGGCAGATCAGCTTCTCCCGACACGCCTCGTTCTCCGGGTTGAGCTTCAGCTGGGCAAACACTGAGTCCAGCCGGGAGAGCAGAGGACTGTAGAAGGGATCGTAGTTGGACAGCAGCAGCGATGAGCTGGGCACCTTCTGGAAGCTCTGGAACGTGTTCATCACTGCCGGCGTGGGCTTCTTGGTCATTCCGGGAGCCCCGCCGCCGCCGCCGGCGCTCAGGGAACCGGACATGCTCTGCGAGTTCTTGAAGGAGGCGGCCCCAATGCTCTGCAGGGCACTCAGATACGTATCCTGCATCATCTGCTGGCCTCCGTAGCGGGAGAGGGTGGCCTGATTCAGCGAATTTCCGTTGACCTGAGCATATTGCGCCTGCTGTTGGGATGCCTCTGCGGGATAAGAAAAATAAATATATATTAAAGATTTTCAAAGCACACGTCTTCTCCCTTTGCGATGGCCCACCTGCATTGAATTCATAGCCAGCTGGTGTCTTGCCCTCGTCGGCCAGGGAAAATTTGCTGTCGTCATCGAAATTCACGCTGTTGTCCCGGAAGTCCAGTTCCTGAGGCGGTTCCATGGGGCGAATGAACAAAGGCACCGAGCCCGCCGAGCCGGATGTGATGCCTAACCCATGAAAGATAATGTAAAGATAAGTCCGGGACAGAAATAGTTGACACATCCTTACCCTTTCCGATCAGTCTGCTGACGCTGCTGATGATGGTCGGCAGGAACAAGGCGAAGAGCACGCTTTTAAGGACCTGCAGGCCCATGTAAATGGGCCACATCACTTTCTTCAGACCTGGGAGTGAATATATGTATATAGAAAATCTGGTGAAATATAAATGGAATTTACGTACCACTGAAGAACAGCAGCCTGGCGCTTTCGAAGGCCCTCGGAACGTTAAGCTCGACGTTGGTGTCCTCCAAGATGCTGCGAGCAGAGCGCTTTCCCTGCTCCGTTTGTGGGTGCGAGTGGTTCTGCTGCAGCGCCAAGACCAGCCCTGGAGTCGGCTCAAATTTGCCCTGGCTGAAGAACTGCTCCACATAGTCCACCAGAAGGTCTTCCAGGCCCTTTAGCTCTGCTTCGATTGAGGCAGTGGTGTTGAGGGTTTCAGCTTTAGGATATTTGGACGTTTCCTTCCTGTGCGCATCCGACGGATGCTTGAAGTTCCTGCGCCGCATGGCCACCGTCAGACGGAGATCGCTCTCACTCTCCGCGGGCTGAAATACCCGATATTGCCCGGACTTGGTGAAGACGTTGCGGGATATAAACTCCGGACTGATGTCGATGGGCAGGATGGGACGGAAGGTGTCGTCGTTTCGCGGCTGGCCCGCCATCGTGGTGAGGGGCTGACTATAGGGGGCCTGTGATGCCATCATCCCCACTTCGCAAAGGAGGATAATTCCACAGAGCAGCGTGCTGCATCGCCGCTTTCTGTGGCTATTTGCTTTTAATTTCGTTTCGACGATGTCCTGGCTCCGCATTTTCATTATCCCACGCCGGGCAACTGCACTTGCATGCCAAAGGTCGCTCCTCGGTTCAGTTCAGTTTCCTGTAACATAATGAATAATTGCGTCAGTGAAAGGGGGCTTGGGTTCCCTCCTTGCGGCCAACGTTCCCCGGAACTCAGAGCGGTTGGCACTCGAATAAATAACTTTTCAGAACGTGACTGGCCACCGAAAAAAACTCGCAACCTGATAAGCGCATTACGTGAGTCCTTGCAGGGATAAATGTATGGATAGATACAGTCGCAAAAGAGTACTTCTGTAATTCTGGGAATAATCAATGTAGGATAATTTTTCAGTTTTATCTAGCAGTCAAGACGTTCGGAATAGGGGAAAACAAGACCACACACTAAATATATGTCCTAAATGTCTTCTTATCAAATATATAATTCTGCACAAAAAGGAATGAGCTTGCATAAACCCACATATTTTCCTTATTAATCAATGCTGTGCCAGACGTATATGAACATTAATTTTGGTTTATCGCATTTTTTTCAGTGCTATAATTATTTATTTTTCCATTTAATCGCTAAAAATCATAGGGCATGAATTAATTTCGAGAGTTCTTTAAAGGTAAGTGTGGAACACTTGCCTAATGAGATAATTACAGCTTACATAAGCTTTATAGCGTTAAATTACAAGTTTCGTGTTGTTTTAATTTTTCTTTACATCAACCAGATAAAATTTATAAAGAGTACACTCCCGTGAAATGATAACAATTATTTTTACATTTGGTAAATTAGCTTTGGATTTCTTTTTTTCAGTGCACTTTCCACAATTTGATTTCGAGCAGTAAAACGAGTGTATTTAATATAATTCGCATGTGAGTGCGACATTTATCAAAAGACTATCCATCAAACTCCGAATTGTGAGTGGCTCTCCTAAATAGGAGAGTATATAATTTTCTTGTTAAAAATACCAACACAATTGGCACCCTCAATCAGCTATCTGATTTCGGATAATTTCTCAAAGTGCACTTAAAACCAAGTTGTTTGCTTTCAGGCCCGACGCTAATCAGCCGGAGCAAGGAAAATGATTTGCTGTTACCCATTTGATGGGTATCTCAATTTGAGGGGCTCGTGCCAGCCAAACCCCCGCCAACCGCCTTCCATGTCGCCGAGATCCCCCCCCTTTAAACAGCCTCTTTTCGGCACACAAAGCACGTCGCCAACTTTTTATTTGCCTTTGCCATTCGTCGCACTCGTTTTGTGACACGCCGCACGCTACATGCCACACCGTACCCCGTACCCCGCACACCGGACGCCACCAGCTGTACACAGTACGTATACGTTATATTCCGTCCACGGCCGCTGAGCGCTTTGAGGCTGCGGAAAGCTCCGCCGGGTAAAAGTGAAAATGTACACAGTTTTGTTTGTGTTTACACTTCGCAGGCGTTTCAGATGCGTTGGCGCTACCCTCAAGACTCCAAGAGCTTCAGCCCAGATCACGATATTTTCGTGCTGCATTTTCACTTTCGTTTTTCCACAGACGAACGAGAGGTATGCCATGGCAAAAGTATTACAGAACTGAGCTCGAGTTTGTTGGCAGCGGCAAGCCGCGAATTGCAACGAACAATTGGACTGCAGAAGGCGAATCAGAGAAATTCTACTTTGCCGCCAGCAAAGCTGAAGAGTTGCCTGCATTCGACTGTAAACTTAATTAAAAAACACATGTTGGCAGGTATTAAGAATTTCCCAAAGTAATTAACCGCGCAGCTTTAATGTTTCCCGGGCATATGAAACAGGGACACAGATTACTCTGCTCGCTTGCTGCCAATCAAACTGCATTGAAGCCTTCACTCGCAGGTAATTTTTAGTCAAAGGAAGGAAAAAAGCGGAAATTGAGATATTAAGAAAATGCAGTGCCACCCTCCTCATCGTGTCAAAGGAGGAGCGTTTTAGAGCAAAATAAATAGTTTTTACAGCTCTGGAAAATTTCATGTTGAAAATTAAGTTCTTGTAACGAGTTGAAAATAAAAATAATACAAATATTTATCGAATTGAGAATCCTCACAAATACTTATTCCCTGTGAACAAAAGCTCTCACTTCGGAGTACTTTATAAACCCAAGTGAACGACGGCAACTACTCAAGCTCACAATGTCTTATTGACTGACTGAAGATGGTTGCTGCTCCCCAAGTGCTGGGGAAATGGGGAAATTTCCCATGACAGGCTGCGGTTCTTTTTTTGATCCACAAAACCGCTCAGCTCGCTTTGTTTGTGCCTTCAGATGCATCTGGGGATTTGAGCTGACAGCAAGCTAATAACTCCACCCCCTTAATGGAAACATAAAGATCGTTGCTACGCCATTAGGGAGCTTCATTTATCATCTGCTCTTTTTGTCGGGTAAAATTTCTTTGTGCAGCTGCTGTGGGTTGTCTAAATATTTCAACGGGCGATTTAAGCTGTACGCTCTCCCGGCATTAATTATTCGGGGTCGTGGCATTGGCATCATGCAAATTAGTTTCCAACATTACAATTAGAACCACCATCCCAGCCCTTTGCCCGCACCCACAGGCCCCCCCAACTGCGCTTAGTTATAGTTTGTGCTCGGTCTACCTTCATGCTCTAATATTCCGCTCTGATATAGTTGAGGCAAACTTTTCGTAGAAGCAGCATTTAATCAGATTTCTACCCCTCCGCTCCTACCAAGCCCCTGCTCCCAGCCCGTCTTTTCTGTTTTTCCATTTTCTGTTCTCCTCTCGCCGTGCAGCGTCGCTCATCCGAAACGAAGTTTACCAATTAAGTCACAAAAGTTTGCCGAGTTCTGACATCCGCGCCCCTTTGATCTAATGCAAGCCGATGTCCCAGACGCTCATGCTCCACATTGGGGAGCCGGGGGTCATAGGGCTAATAAGCTGGCCATTATCGTTTGCGACACGCCGAAAGACCTGCGAAGCCACCAAGTACAAAAGTTGGACAAAGGCAACCAGTTTGGGAGTGAGGCTGGTTGACAAACGGCGTCCAGTAACGGTCGAAAACGCTCGTAAACGCGCCATGCTGGCTGCATCGTAACAGTAAGTATGTGACATAACTGTTAACTCCGACTCCGGCACCAAGAACAAGTTGGCCGAGAGGCATTTGGCCATCTGTGGTGGCCTGAATACAGGTGCACTGACCCACGGATACCTTGCTCTGCTGCCTAATAAATGGATTATCATGCCAGCGAAGGTCAACTTCCGCTTAAAGAGTGGCTGGGTTTCAAATTTCTGGAAAAGTCTGAAAAAGTGTGCAGGAAATGGAATCTTTCCACTTAAACTGTTTTCTGTTTTTGCGAATTGCTTTAATTCTACCATTATTAAATAGTTCTGCAATGTTTTAGTAGGTTTTAAAGAAAAATAAGAGGTGTTCGAGGTATACACACTCGATGTAGAGGCCTAGACAAGAAATTCTGTTTACAAAGGCAAAGGCAGTCTTAAAAGTTGAACACCTTTCAAACTTGACTAAAAAACTTTCAAGACAAGTCTGTCAAAAGGCAGACAGTTCCGTGGCTGTGAAAGCAACCTCCAAGGCATACTCACTCCGATGTCGTTAAGCTCACAGAATACACCAAACCACATTGATTGCAGTTACATTTTCTGTTCTAAGCACTTTAATGGATAAAAGAGCTTTAAGTCAAACATTAAGCCACGTTCTTCGCGGCCTAAACGAGCTGTTATGTCGACTTAGCTGCTCTCACTCCACGCGAAATAATGGCTGCTACGTGGGGAACTTGGTTTGGTCGCGACCTTTTTGGACCGGAATGACTTTAATCGATTCCCGGGTAGGACTTTCGGTTTCTACCGAACAGTGCAACCACATCTCTCCGTACTGCGTCAAATGGAATGTTGTTTTCGCCAATTAGCCGCCAATTTGGCCGGAATGTTAGCGGCCCATTAGGCGCTGATTGTTTCATGGGGCGTTGTTGTCACTCCCCGACTGGCGCTCACTCGAATTGAGTGATTTACATGCGTGCCTAGCACCAGAGCTGTTTGCTTTTGGCCAAAAGCAACGTGTCTGCCGATTCGCTGGGCTTTAGAAAGTCTGCTGGCGTTTGTGTCATTAAGTCGGTGCCGTAAACCCAAATTAAAATCGCTCACAGTCGCAGTGATGCAATCGCTGCCCTCAGTAAATTTCCTCAAATCACATTTAATTCACAGCCACATTAAATCCCGGCTCAAGTGGCCGTGAAACCGTCTTACCACTTGCGAGGATGTCGGTCGAGGCGACAGCACTTCCATATGGAAACTAACTCTAAGAGCGGCCTGCATCGGCAACTGTCGGCTGGATGATGAGGCGAGTGCTCTCGACAAGAAAGTTGCTTCTTCAGCAACTTCAGCATCTCTTTGGCCAACGGGATTTAAAAGCTGGCGAAATGAAAGTGCGAGTCGGGCAAGTGGAGAACAACTCGGAACCCACATGGCTCACAAGGATGTGGCCCCACTCCCGTTCATTCATACGCATCGCACTCAACTGCACCACTAACCACAATTCCACGGCTCACTGGAAATTAATATGTGCGAAAACCACATTAAACGACAATGACAGGAAAAGAGTGCATCGGACTTGTAAAAGGGTCCAACAACGGAGTCCACATTTTAAGTATTTAGGGGAATCTAAACCTTGATCTTCAGAATTCATTTATTTCTTTTAACTTTTAGCACGTTAACTCGGTTTTTATTGGTTCGTTGATTTTTCTGGGATGTTTTATGATTTACATGCCTGGCAACGGTAAACACCGCTTTTAAAGTATCATTTCTGTCTGTGTACTCCACTCCTCCGCACATATCATTTTCATAATTTTGCAGTTGATCGACTGAGACGAGGAGGGCTTTCTTCGACGCATTTTTACGCGCTGTGAGCCGAAAAAAGAAAGTATCGTTAAACATTTGGCGACGCTTCGATTGCCGGCCGAGAGCTGGGAAGACGCTGCTGATTCCCTTTCGGCCAGTTGGGGTAGGCCAGCTGCTCGCTCGGCTTACGTAACACCTCTCGACAATTAATTACGGAGCAGCGCTGTGGCAGTGGCGAACCACTAAGTTGGCCCACACAGTGTGGGGCACAAAGATACTGAGATACCGCATAGAAATGCAGACGAACGGGAAATGAATGGACTTAAGCAGCAACAACAGTGTCGACAGTGAAATGTTAACAATCGGTTTCTTTTTGCCTTGTCGCTGGCCGCCTGGCCCAAGCTCATTAATTGTCCGAATTAAAGCTCGTGAATAGAAGCTGCATTGAGCATCTCAGCAATGATTAACGATGCCACTCACTGTGGCCCATCAATTACAACTCAATTTACCTGCCCCTGCGCAATTCCTTCGGGGGTGCTGGCGGCTCCTCAGCCCAATTCAATATGTTGGCCCCTCGACTCGATTTTTGCATTCGCCGAAGAACTTTCCTCGCCAGAGACTTTCGCCTCGATTCGTTTCGTTTCTTTGTATTTCGAAATCGGAACTGCATTCACTGCCGCCGCGCTGCAGAGACGGCTCTTCGTTTTGGCCAGGTGAAAATGCTGGCCGAAACCCGTTCACTAACTTTGATCACTTCCTTTGTCAATGCAACAGCCGCCGCTCGTTTCACTCTAACCGCACCAAAGTCCACTGGCCGCCACACACAATGCCCGATCCCGATTAAATATAGTGCAGCACACGCCACCGATTGCCCATATATTTTGGCAGTTATCTTAATCGCGGGCCCCAAAGACCGCTCTTTAAGCCACTGACTTGTCCCGGCTTTCTCGTGCGCTTGCGTCTGCCGCGTAGCTCGCGATGATTTCGACTGCCGGGCGAAAGCCAGCGAACGGCTCTCGGCGGGTGCGATCAACCAGTTTGGTTGCCTCGCTTTCCGTAAGCCTTACGTCGCAGCACGTAAGCCGGCCGAGCTGCTAACGTAGAAGAAGTCGACTTAAGAGCGTCTTGGCTTAAGAGAAAGAGTCACAAGAGCGGTGGCTTGTGGCAGGAGTCCGAGGCGAACAGCTGGTGGATCAGGCGACATCTACATGGAGAACAAATAAGTAACATTAAGTAAAAAAAAAAATTATTAATACATCTATACAAACATTTTTTTTAATTGGAAAGTCCTCAATCTCTATATTTCCAAATATTAATAGTATGGTTTGAAAAGCCAGACGTTACTTACAATCCATTATTTTTAATCACATTCTAATTACACTATTTTTACTTTTATATTTAGAAATTTATCTGGTATATTTTTGTTTTGTAAATTATAATCCATTCCTCAAAGGTTCCTTTTAGTGTAATTTTCTCTGGCCAATCGGAAAATTAGTCGCTAATGAGAACCGGTGCTCTCCGGGCAGCATAGAAAATGTAATAAAAATAACCCTGTCGCCGTGAAATTGCTTGGCGATTTCGTATAGGAATATATGTATAGGTATGTGATTATTATGAATCGCTGGACATTCGCCATGTCATGGGACGAAATCGCATACTAACCGAAAGCGGTCACTTAGTCACTCAGTCAGTCGGTGATTTAGTCGGACTTTCGATTTTCTTTGCCTCAAGTGGGAAGCTGCGGGGAAGTCTGTTGCAAAAACTTGGCCAACAGTTGCCACAAAACTTTATTTAATTTGTTTTACTGAAGTTTTTGTTTGAAGTTGTTCCCCGCCAGAGGCGTCTGTTAAAGTTTTTGAAATCCATGGTGCCATACATAATTTGTGCTCCATTTAAACTAATAAGTAGCGAATTGCAAATCAAATGGTGCTTTAGAAAATATAATAATAGCATGAGAGGATCATCCAATTTTATTTAAAATGTGTAGTACAAAATATAAATTTAAGTGTTCGGTATCCATGGAAGCACTTTACATTTTTGCTTGAATTAAGCAGGATATCCTTCCTTTTATCTGTTTTTTGTCCGGCACCCTTGGCCTTTTTGTACAACCATCAGTAGGTTGCTGGGAGCTGGTGTATGCAGCGCACATGTTGTTAGCGACATTGTCGCCATGGGATTACAGGATTAGGAATGCAGAGCACCGAGGATACATGCAACATGCATCGTGCATTTGCGCACATCTGCAAAGCATTTTCGATTTCTATAAATATTTAAGCCGGACTAGTTCAGCAGCGGTAAGTGTGAGCAGATTTTCACTTATTTATTTTGATAGGCGAACGGGTTTCGATGGCCGGTTTACGCATGAGAAAGTCGTCGTTAAGAATTGGCCAACTAAGCGTCACATTGTTATTAATTTCTGGTGACAAACTTTGCCATTGACTTGTGGCTAACAAGCGGAAACGCCCCACCCCGCCAAGAGAGCAAAACGTCAGGCCACCAAACCACTGAACCACTGAGCCACTGAGAAGCTCAAAAGCCAAGACGAAACGAAAGCCAGTTTATGAGACCGCAAATCAATAACCGCTCTCAATGCAACCAACCTCCGGCAACAATGGTAACCAGTAATGTTTTCTAAAAGCCCAGCGCAAATCGGGGCCAGCTTCTTTGCGTAGACAATGGCTGAGTTATTGGCGAACACCCAGGCCCCAATCTGTGTATTGGCCATCCATGCCCACGAGAAAGTGCTCGGAGCGTATTCATTTAGCGCCTATTAAAAAGCCGCTAAAGATGTCAAAGAAAGCCCTCAAATATATGTCTGAAATCCTCCATCATTGCAAACTGACAAATGTCCAACAGCAGCCAGGCAGAGATAAGTGTCCTGAACCCTGGAAACTGTCATGTTAAATCTCTATTTTTATTCCACACTGAGAAAATAATTGCTCTTCCGTTGTGCATCATATAAGTTGTTTAAGTTTGTTTATTCAGTAATTTTTTTCTAAGAAATATAAGTTGTTATCGACACTGGATTAAGTATGTAGTAAGACTTATAAGACAGGCTGCTTAAGAAAGATTTTCTTCCGGTGCAAAATTCGAAGCTGATTGGTATGCGTCGACGCTTCCACAAGAGAGGGCCTTCGGTTTGCCGCAAAAATGCCTCGGCTGCTGTTGTCAATATTTGCGAACCTTTGCTTTGCATTTTATTCCAGTCATTAATTTCACTTTTACTCATAAATATGCTAATTGCCAGCTCACGCCGGTTCCGTAAAATGTTGTGAGCCGGCGGCTCCATCGATTTGAATGGCACACTCGCACCCAGAATGCTTTTGTTAGCATTGCGCAATCTGGCCGAGAAGAAAGTGAAACGGGCTTTCGTAATCAGCACCCTGTGATGCTAGTACTAGTGGCCATGATGATGATGCGGGGAACGGAAGTTGTGACAGTGACAAAAAGTAAGGCAAACAACACTTTCACGAAACGCAAGTGCATAAGACCGTTACAGGCCGTCAAAACAAACCGTCAACTGGCCTGGCCGTTGACAGTTTTACAGTCGGCCAGCAGACCAACTGCCCAGCAGCCAAGAGCTGGTAAGCCGCCTCACCTGTCACATCACGCATTCCCCAAAGAAATTTTTTAATTAGTTTATATATATTTTTTTTTCCGCGCTGCCTGGTGGGAACATTTCACTTTCTGTGTGACACACGCATAATTCACTGTCCCCTGCGGCCAGCCGCACGCCGGCGACCTGTGAACCGAGCTACAAATGTATATGGTAAGATGGCACACTGGCTGACCTTTCACCTGAGGTGTAGCGAAGCACTAATTGAATTGAAATTATATACTAATTTTCCTCGCCTGACGCCCATCTGGAGAGCAATAATGAGTTTGTTACTAGATTGCTCAAAAGTGCCCGACCTGGGGTGCAAAATAAAGTTGCTGGGGCTTGGCGCCCTATTTCCCATTTTTCCATTTTCTTTTCATATTCTATTCACTTCCGTATGCGTGCGTCTATATATAGACGGCATATTTGCAGTTCGGTGGCGTATACGCTATTTTTATGGGTCGTAGGCTTTTATGATGCGGCTGTTTGAGTGTCTCGGACCCACAAAAGTGTCAAAGGTTAAGTGTTGGGCAGGTCAGCAGCTCTTTATGGCTGCGGTTGTTAAACCCGTAAAAGCAATGTCCCTTGTATCTCGCACACATTCTGAAAATAAAGCACATTTCCATTTTTTGTAGACAAAAAATCTCTTCAGAGAATTCTAAAGGAGCCTTACTCGCGTTTGTTTTGTTGACCGTTGACTAAAATCAAACATATTTTTTTGATTGCCACTCTTTTGATGTGTCCATAACAATTAATTTAACTTACATTGGTTGTTATTTATTTATTTAGCTCCAACTTGAAATTATCCGAGTAGATGTCTCTCAGCAATCCAGTTTTGGTAGTACTTCCATTAGTCTCTCGTGGCTGACACTTTAAGTGAACTCCCATTTGGTGTTTATGAAAATCTGTGCATCCTCCCATTAAAAGAACTTAGTTCTGTTGGAGTTGTAAACAACATTTATTAAAATATTATTTAGCTTTTGTGTAGAGCTTGCCGTTGGGGAGCCCTTAAACTACTTTGTTCCAATTTGTTTACAGCTTGGACAAAGATTTATTTTTAAGTTTCGGCATATACACACTACATAGTTATGAACTAACCTAATTTTAGAGAATAGCACGCAGAACATCAATTATGGCTAATCCTCAGCTTATTCGATAACAAAAAATAAAGAGCTTAATGAGAAAACGAAACGAAAGTATTTCCTAGGAACTGTTCGAGGGGAACTCAATCGAGATCTTAACTCTATTCGACTTATCAAATACCCGAAATTCAATTGGGGGCTCAATCAATTACTTTTCGGCATTCGATACTGAAGTGAGGTAACTAAAACAGGCATTAGACTTAGTCCAACGCTGATAGAGATGGATGATGGGCGATGAGATGAGATACTCGTTTGGGAATAGGTTACATATTTCTGTTCCTCGGGGCACGTCTTAATTTAAGTGTAACTCAGCTTGGCTTTGGATCACTGGACAATATGTGCTTACTGTAAATTCTAGAGCGAGTCCGCAGGTCGCATCTCTCGAACGCCGCTCCTCCGCCCGCTGCTCCAGGGTTGCTGGCAGACTTAGTACTGTTCCAAACTGAAAATGCGTGACAAAAGGCAGGGTCATAATCGATGGGCGATGCACGGCGCAAATTATGTCACAACACGGCAACGACAAGAGCTACAACCTGTCACGATGACGACAAAGGAAACTGTGAGGCGCATGCATACACTGAGAAAATTGTGTTCTTAAATCATAGCCAAACTGGGCCATCTGTGTTTCAAGCACCCAAAGGGGAAGTAGGGAAAGCTTTTCTAGTTAAAGTATTCTCCATATTTCTTCATTAAAAGTGAAAGAAGGATAAACAGTCATAAATATTTTGAAGATAGTTTAAAGAGTCAGTCAAAAAGAACTATGTAATGCTTTTATCGAAAGCACCCTTTAGCATAATCCAACATCAATATACTCTACTAGTGTGCTTTTCCTCTCAGTGCACTTGAAATTGCAGTCGCAGTTGGAACAATTGAAACAGAAAGAAGGGCAGTAGTGGCGCATCGGGTAGTCGCTTGGAGCATGCAAATCCAATCAGCCCGACGAGCGTACACAATGTGCTTCCCGGCGGTACACAAGGGACAGGGACCCGAGCCTTTGGAGAGGCGACATGCTGGACCCTGGACCTGGAGCTTAGGGCTACGTTCTCTGCTTTCTTTACCGCGGCATCAGATGGGTGACCTCCGAGGGCATGGGATTCTCCGTGAGCGCCACCGACTCAGTTATGGCGCTGCGCAGTCCGCACTCCTGGTGGCCGGTCATGAAGTCGGTGGCCGCCATGCTGCCGCCGCCGGCACCGCCGGGTGCCCCGGACTGGGCGCCGCTTTGGCCGAGCAGCTTGAGCTCGCCTTTGGAGAGATCGGTGCCCAACTTGCGACGCCGACGTGCCGCCGCCGCCTGTACGTTGCAGCCTGTCGTGTGACCGTTAAGAGCAACATTAGTGGGTTCTGAGCAACGGCAGAGCAGTTCTTGAAATTCTTTACGGAAGTTGTCGTTGAGCCAGCCGTAGAGCAGCGGGTTGGAGCAGGCCGAGCTCATGCCGATCATGTGGCAGACGGCGTAGGCCACCAGCATCTTCTGCGTCATCACCGGCCGCTGCATGTCCGCGTACAAATTGAAGAAGTTCAGCGGCAGCCAGGAGACGCCGAAGATGATGGCGATGCTGATCAGCAGACAGTTGGTGCGCTTCATCCGCCGGCCGCGTTCCACTTTTCGCTGCGCGGAAGAGGCCTGCACGGCCACCACGGTGATGCGGCTCCTCAGCTTGTTGTAAATCCCAAAGTAGGCGACGGAGACGATCAGGATCGGCACCAGGTACTGCACGCACAGCGAGAAGATCGAGTAGTAGAAGCGCCCGTTGCTGCTCGGCCAGTCCTCGATGCAGTATGGGATCGTGTCCTGCAGCCCGATCTGTTGCAGCAGCTGCGGCGTCTCCGTGTTTATCATCTCCTTGTAGATGAACAGCGGCGAGGCCAGCAGTAGGGCCAGCACCCAGATGCAGGCCAGGATCGTCACTGCCCCCACGAACTGCAGGCTGTCCCGTGTGGGATATACGATCACCTGCAAGGAGTTGAAGGGGGATTTGGTGTGTGAACAAGCGAGGGAGATTTGTTTTCTAAGCTGATTAGACTGACAGTTAAATTTCCCTTGGTTTTAAGGAAACATTTTATGATCTTTTTAATACTCCTTAAGACCCTTTGCTCAGATAGATTATTTAGTATATTGTGAATCAAACAGTAATTGGACGACATAGTTCATTTCCATTGCTTACCAAAAAATAATTGCGCTAAAATGGCTTTCTGAAGAATTAATGCAATAGGCATCTTTAATTACATTATTAAGTTTTTTTCTACAGACTTCCTAAATCAATATTCGGCGTTAACCCGATTCATGGGAACATTAGCAATCTGCAGATTTAAAGCTTCTTGCAAACTGTGTACTTGCTTGATTAACTCTTAATAAAAATGTTGATTCATTTATTAATGTATTTTCTAAAAAATGTATATCATTACTAATTATAATTAATATTATTTAAATAATTTTATGTCTGGCCTCAACAGCTCTAATTATTACTTTAATCGTGGGTTAAGTATTCGGGTAATTGCCAAATATTTGTTCAGAGCCCATCGATTTTTCCCTCAATGTCCAATTTAATGGTAACAAATTGAAGCCATTTACCCTCATTAATACCGGGACATGACGTGCCCCATTCAATTGGCCCCATTTACATGCTAATATGGGACCGAAACAAGGCCCGAAAATCGTAAAAGGACTAACCTGATACCGGTCGAAGGCGATGGCCGTTATGGATATTGTCGACACGAAAATGCAAAGTGCCTGCAGCATGGCAATCGTTTTGCACAGGATGGAGCAGGACCCGTAGGGCCAGTATTTGGATAGGATCTCCATTAGGGTCAGCGGCATGGTAACCAGGCAGAGGAGTAAATCTGAAAAGCCATGCGGATGAGGCACAGATTTTCTTTTGGCCTCTCCATGTCCGCGGAGTACTCACCCGAGATGGCCAGGTTCAGGATGAAGAGGTTGCGGGCGGTGCGCATGATGGGCTTGCGGACCACGGCGATGACCACCAGAGTATTGCCCAGGGCTCCGAACAGGATTAGCACGCCGTACATGGTGATGAGCATGTGGTACCAGGGACTGTCCACCGCCCGGTTGCTCAGGTATCTATCGATGAGGACCGGATCCAGCGGCCGGCT
>VNJV01007517.1:0-12756 GCA_008042635.1 Drosophila nikananu
CTAACTGACGGGAAAAGAGCATTGGCTGTGGTCTTTCATTACATTTACCAGTACAAATTGTATTTAACATTTTCTTTTAAACGTAACGATTGTTTCTATGGCAGCCATAGAATATAGTCAGCCGAATTTCATTGATCTAACATCAAAATTTAGATAAAAATAAACAATTAGATCAAAAAATGTGATGTTAAATTGGCATTTAAAAATTTCCCGATCATGTTCACTAAGTTGTAAATTTAGAAAAATAAATATTGGTCATATTTCAAAGTAGATACAAATTTTGCTTAAAATTGGCAAAGTTATACTTTTATTTTTCAACATTTTGTCGATTATTTCTTTGGCAGTTTTATAAAATAGTCATTCGATTTTCACAAAATTAAAAACGAAATTCATAAATAATACAAAAAAAGGTCATGTCTTAAATAAGACGAAAATATGTGAAAAACTGACAAAGTTGTAACTATTTTCTAGTGTTTTTTTCGATATGATATACAAGTAGTCGCCTAATTTGAATAAAATTAACATTGAAATTATGGATAAATTAAAAAATGGCAATAACTTGAAGTAGACAAACAATATATTGAAAACTAGCAAAGTTGTAATATTTTTAAAAAACAATTTCCGATCATTTCTATAGCATCCAGAAACCCCAGAGTATCTGCTGGCCTTGGTAGTATCTTGTATCTATATATCTACATATATCAATCCCGAATAGTACTTAATCCTTAAATTGCTTGATGAGGACCCCTCGCTGCTTCCCACGTTAACTCTCCGCGGTCTGCTCTCGGATTATGCATTTTATTGTAAGCTCGTTAAAGTGCTCGTTGTGTGAGAACAAGAATGAATTGCGAATACATAAAAAAAATATATATATAACAAAATCTCTTCAGATTTTTTGCTCTGTCGACCATTTCCGGCGGCGCAGTTTTCCGCTTTAAAAGAAAAAGTGAAAGCCGGAATACCGTGAGGCGCTGCTTCTCATGTCAACTGCACACACGATTCACGCGTGTCGGGGGCGGCGAAGCGGTGAATTAAGATATTTACGCTAACAAAACCATCAATGATGGAAGGGCGGCGCTGGTAGATGGCTGGTAGGGCGTGGCGAGACCAGAAATCCGGACCTGGTCTTTGACATCTCCTCAGGAGCACGCGGCGTTGTCAGGTTGCGCTTATCACAGCAGTCCAGTTGCCGGGGCCGCCGCCTTATCAGGGGACGCGGCCGCGTTGCCCTGCAGGGCGGTTGGCGGGACACGTGCGGTCACGTGACCGGAGCTACAAACTTTTACACGTGCCACCAAGCACGGCCAGGCGGACCAGAGGGCCCAGGACCAGGCAGGGCCACACAGCCAGAAATATATCACAAATATGCAACTGATGCATCTGGTTAAATATAGATAACGCAGATTGTTAGACTGAATACATATTATAAATATTATATATATAATCATAATTCACACAGAGGAAAGCTGTAGTGGATTTGGTACTTTGCGAGGAAAACGCGGGAATGCTATAAAGAAAAATATATAGAAACCAAAAGCATATAGAAAATATTTTAGAACTTGATGTATTGGCATACAAAATATCGCCTTGATGGTTAAAATATCGATATATTCCATTCTTTTTTAGAAAACTCATAATACTTATTTTTAATTTATTTATAGTAGTATTTTTCTTTACAAGTTTTTTATATGAATTATATATTTTTTAAACATATAAACTCAATGTTGTGTAACTTTCTTAAGTATATCTATAACAAATATCAAATTGATGGTTAAATATCGATATTTTCGATGTATTAGCAAACTTATAATACTTATTTTTTATTTAAAGTATTTTATTTAAATGATTTATATATTTTTAAAACATATAAACTCAATGTTGTGTAACTTTCTTAAGTAAATTTATAACAAATATCAAATTGAAGGTTAAAATATCGATATTTTCGATAATTAAGCTCACATATCTTTATTTTTTCATTTTACGTTTTTTTTTCCTCTTCCTTGGCACTGACCGACTTATCAAAGAGAAAATCGATTATAAAAAAGATTAAATATCGATTTAAATAACCAACTTTGGGTTTAATATCGACTTAGTATCGATTAATTAAATAATTAATTAAGTCAATTTTTTATTCATTAGGTTATTGTCTCCGTATGTAAGTTTCAAGCTTTATTGTGCTATATAATTTCTCTCAGTGCGGGGCAACGTCGATGCCACCGTTCAATGTCACGGTTATGGGGGCGGAATGCGAGCAGGATGTGGCCGTGGGCGTGGCACTTGCTTGGGAACAGTCAAAAAGTAAGGGGAAAATGGGAAAAACCGGAAACGGGAAACGCCAAACGCGAAACGCGAAAGGGGAAAAGCGCGTTGTAGGCAGTCCAGAGATGTCATTTGCAAGCCAACTGCAGATTGATAAACAAATTAAGGGGACTTCAAGGTGGGCGGCAGGTCTCTGCCAGGGGGGCGTGGCTGGGAACGAATTATGCCGTCAATGGCAAGGCTTTATTATTAGCCTTAAGAAAATGTAATGGGGTTTATCAAAGAAATAAAGAGCTAGAGTTGAAAAGAGCTGGTTAAAAAATTAAAGAAAATTTTGGAATATATTTACATTTTATTATATTTATATACATCTTTGTATTTTATTATCATTATTATCTATTATATTTTATTTTATAAGAATATTAAGTCAAGGTGTTGTAGAGTATAAAAAATCTACCTGTTATTAATATTTCTTAGACGTTTGGAAATATTTATAATATGGTTTAAAATATAAACAAAGAGACTAGAATTCGTTAAAAAGTAAAGGAATATTTTCCTTTACATTTTATATTATAAAGGAATTAAGCAAAATAATTCCAGGGTATTAAGAATCTTCGACTTAATTATGTTTTAGCATGGGGAAATATAATATTAATAATTATAAAATATAATTTCAAAGCCTTGAACTGGTTTAAAAATTATAGAAAAAATTAGAATATTTATTGCATTTTATAAAGATATTGAGTTAAAATATTCCAGGGTATCAGCAACCTACCATTTGTTTAATTCTTTGAGTTCATTTAAGGTCTTAAATACCAGAAAATCCCTTCGATATTACTGAAAAATATTCCCTTGACTCTTTTTTAACCCATATTAGCTCTTGAAATATTGCATTTCAAATAGACTAAACCAAAAAATATTTGCTTTCGTCATGGGAAATGGATATGTAATGCAGAAATCACCCCGAAACTGTCTGTCATCATCGTTACCGTTATGATTTACCTGCCCATTTAGGCACCTTGTGCCCAGTCCCACCCCAAAAATAAAAAGGAACACTGAAGAGGGGAGAGAGTAGCCCTAAACCGAAACCCAAATCGAGGACGAACCCAAACGCAAAAACCCAGGGAGGGCACGCGTCACTGCCCAGCGATCCCTTCAACGGGCGAAAGGAGTGAAACCATTAATATAAACGCCAACTGGCAAGTCAACAGGCGCACTAGACAACAAATCCCATAAGCAAATTCAAGCCTTTCCCCCCCGCGGAGTTGCACTCCTCTCGAGTGCAACCCCCGTTTTGCCGTCGGAATGGAAATCGGAATGGAAATGGATGTGGCAATGGCAACTCGCACTCGTATGCTACATGGATTTCCTTTTTTTATTGTGCGAGTTAACTTTGAAGTGTCGCTGTTTATGGGCTGCGGAAGTCCTGTCTGGCCTGCCTTTTGGGGGGTCTGCTCAGGCAGCGGGTTTCAAGCCGAAAGATAGGCCAAGTTTAAGCTAGAAACTCTATTAAATCCAGATAAATACTACCTCAGACTTGGGGATTTATCTATGACCTAAGATCTTGCTTGCATTTAAATAGCATACATTTAAAATATTGCCAAAGAGTCCCCCTAAAATTCTCAAGTGCGAATTCAGCTATGCACTCTCAGAAAGTTTTGAAATTATTATTTGACAAAGATGTTGGAGTTGTTGAAAAATGAATTGTAGAACCTTGAAATTAATTTATTAAACTACAATTTCTGTGTACAAATTACAGTAAAATAATTATACTTTTGCCAAAGTGTGTGAACTTAAAATTCCCAAGTGCGAATTCAGCCACCTAATTTAGCTGTTAATTGCCAGTTAAATAAAATCTGATACAACTAAGTATTTACCTGAGAACTACAAAAGTAATCCTATAAGTTTTTTCTTGTGCTTAAAACTTATATATAAACATCTGAAATACATAAAACTAACACAACAATTAATATTTGCAAACATGAACAATATTTTGTAAGCCCTCTAATTTACTTTTCCCATGGTATTTATTCAAAAGTAGTTTAGGCAACAACACAGCCACCTTTGAAGCTGTCCCTTCGCTCATCTGTCAGTCAGTGTGTTCCTCCCAGGGTAGGAGGAGGAGGAGGACAGCTCAGGGGTGTGAGAGTAACCCCTAAATTGACCTTTAAAACTCCCAAATGCGCAATTTATCATTTCCTCACCCAGAGAAGGGAGCCGAACGAGCGGCGCGCAGACACACACGGCCCAAGCACTCCCCCCGTGCGAAGGGGTTTCGTCCAGGACAAGGATGCGGATTTTTGACAGGATGCAGGAGCAAGGGCGAACGTCCACGAGGCGACGAGTGCCATCAATCGTTTAGAGGCGTTGGCGATGGCGATAGCGACAAATCTGATATGAGATTCGGGCTTGGGTTACGGTTTTGGGAATGGGTTTGGGATTGCGATTGCGATTGCGATTGGGATTCAGATGCGTCCCCGGTTGAGGATTATGTGCGTGTAAAGCGCACACCCACAAAAATTCAGCTCTGCTGCCACACCTCCACAGCAGAAAATAAAGCATTAAATCAGGGAAAAGTTAGGGTATTTAAGGAATATAGAAGATTCTATTAGTAACATCTTTTATTACCTAAAAATATTTATAATTATTACAAAGTAGCTTAAAAAATATAATATATCATTTAAAACAACCTTAACCTCTTTTCTCTTCCCTAGAAATGATTTCTCTATAATTTCTTTTGAAAATGAAAACATTTTGTCTCAGTGTCCGCTTGACTGATGTGAATGGGCAAAGTTTTGGCCACACTTTCAACCCACTTTCGTCTGGCATCCGTCAAGCTCTGTGCCCTTTTGTTGGGAGTGGAGTCCTGGGTGTCCTTTCATCCCAGTGACTAGAGGGTGGACTTGAACTTGGTGGCCAGGGAAACTAAACTAGTTTCGAGCCAAAGGTGAGCGCTGGCAAAGTTCATAGGAATTAGTTACGCCAAAGAAATTGGCACAGGATTAAATTAAAGGCTTAATTAGGCATGAGTCTTGAGGGATTCTTTTCGTGTTATGATGTTAATTTGTAAACTAACTTTACAATACTTTAAATGACTAATTTCTGGAATACTTCCACATAATCATTGGGGATGTGTTGAATGCTTGTACAACCTGAAGAACTTTTCTCCTATTTCAAACCCATATTTACCCCCTTTCGATGCTTCTAAAATCTGTTTAAAAGCATTGTAAAATATCGCCTTCAAGGATGCATCCCTCGAAACACACTCCCTCCTTGTCTTGTGTTAGTTTTTGCCATGTTTGAGCTCAACAACTTGGGCTGGTTTTCGGCTGGTTGAAAATGGTAACAAACATTTGTGGCTTTGGGTAGGGCAACATGTGCGAGCGTGTAACCCATTTGGTACACCAACAAAAGGTCGGGACATGCCGCAAGCCCCTGGCTTGCAGCACACACCCCACCCGCACCCACCAAACCGTTCATCGCCACCTGTTTTCCCACCCACTTTTCGCCCTCAAGTGTCAGCAGGCGGCCTTCAGTTCGGTTTCCCTTTATTCGCCCTTTGGGCTCTCCTTTATTGTGTGTATACCCTTACACAGGGTCTTGTGGTTTGTTTGAAGGGTGGTTGGGTATTTTTAAAAATAATATAAATAATAGCTATTAATTCTTAGTAATTTTTTATTTATATATTCTTTTAATTATTGGTAATTTGTTGAGAGATTTTTGTATATTTCAACACATATCTTAAGGCTGTCCGGGGAGTGTCCGTTTGTCCGTCTGTTTTTTTTATGAGAATGTTACTAGCTGGCTTAAAATAATATTTAAGTAAGTTATAGAGCCAATTTAAGACCTTTGTTTAGCTTTTAATTAATATTTTAAAGCTAATTGCTAATTAAATTGTGTGAAATAAGAACATTTATCAGCCCTCAAAGAAGTTGTCCGTTTGTCCGTCAATTTGTTTCTTTTGTACAAAATCTTGACTATTTCAATAAATTTTAATCTTACATAGCAACAATGCGATAAAAAGATTTAAAGTTTTACTGATTTACATATATTTTTTATAAATTTATATTTAATATAATTAAAATAAGGGTAAGGGCATTCATACTTCAACAAACCAGCAATCGTTAAATACTATTATTCCCCTTTTTTTTCTCCTTTGTTTTGTTGCCAAGAAAGTGTGAACAACATTTTTCATAAATTTAACCAAACGCCTGGTTGGGGTTGGGGGTGGTGTGGGGAGGACGCTGGGCGCAAGGACGAACAATGAAAACAATAGAGCGAACAAGAGCAATAACAATAAACGATAGATATTTACCGCAGCAGGGAGCAGCGAGGAACAGGAACTCCCTCCGCCGGGAAGGAAGCCCAAGGCTGTGGCTGAAGGTGAACCCCTGAGTCCTGCCGATACTCCAGGGGCTGTTGCCGTCCCTTTCCCGCCCCCGTGTCCTTGCCGGGGGGAGACAATAACAAACCAATTACAGTTAGATTGGCCGCATATTAAAAATCGAATGAGAAACACATCTGTCGCTGCTGTGTCTGAAAAACGGAGCGACCCACAGAGCAGGAATGGAAAGGGAAAGGGAAAGGGGAACCCCCTCTTGAGCCAGAGCACCCCGGCAGACGGACCTCCCCTCTCCTTGAGCCAGCACAGGCAGAGAAATCGGGAGTTGAAAGCGAATTATTTGGCAATCAATCGGGTTTTAAACAGATTTTAAATGAACTTTTGGGATTAAATTGGATTTTAAATTTATTAAATTTATTTATATAATAAATATAATAACATAAATAAAATAAAATAAATTTATAATAATAAAATTCTTTTATTTTAATAATTTTAATTTTTTTAAATAAATTAAGGAATTTATATTTTATTTATATTATTTAAGGAAAATAAATTTAGTTGACGTATTGTATTTATTATTTACATCCTTTTATTATTTATTAAAAGCTGTAAAATAATTGTAGTTAGCTTAAAATTTATACCAACACTTCTAAATTATTATTTATTTATTTCAAATAATTCTAGTTAACTTAAAATGTATACAAAAACTTTCAAATTATTTATCTGTTTGTAAATATTTACATTAAAAAATGTTCTTGGTATTAAATCATTTTAACAAAATATATAACTTTAAAAACATACAAATTTATTTGTATTTGTATTTTTATTGTAGTAATTTTAAACTTTTCCACGGCTTTCCAATTGTATTTTTCTTTAAAAATATTTATGTAGACATAAAAAACACTAAATAAAATATAAAACTTAAATTATTTACATAATTTTCTATGAAATTATTATTGAAATTATTCTAAGGCTTCTCAATTAAATTTTCCCTTGTGTAAACATATTTTCTTTGTACTAAAAAACATAAATAAAATATTAAACTTTAATTATTTATATAATTTTCAATGAAATTATTATTGAAATTATTCCCAGGCTTCTCAATTATATTTTTTTTATGTAAACATATTTTCTTAGTACTAAAAAACATAAATAAAATATAAAACATTAATTACTTACATAATTGTCAATGAAATTATTATTTACACAATTTTCAAGATTTTTGTGAGCTTAATTTTAATTTAAAGTACTACAAACAAGAGTTTTACATAAGAAAATAATATAAATGATTTCCTCAACAATCTTAAAAATACTTAAACAATTTGTAAGCCTTTGAAACCCCATTTTCTCTCTGTGCACGGCTCTCCCCCTGGTGCTTTCCTTTCCCTCTACTTCTCAAAAACTTTTGTTTTCCTTTTATTTTTTTGGCAACTGTTTTGAAAAAATTGTTATAAGCAAACCGAACAAAAAATAAAAACCTGCGGGGTTGCGAATGCTTAAAGGGGCCACTGCCGGCGGGGGCGTGGCACCCAGCAGGGGCGATCAGGGTTCTTTTTTTTCTCTCTCTGTGCAAACTACAAATAAAATATGATTATGAAATGATTATTATAATTATGCTGGCATCTTCACAGATGTTGTTGCCGTTAACTGTGACCACGCCCCCGCACACACACACACACACACTCACACCCCGCCCGGGGACATCCCCTGGCGCCCTGTGTTGTTGGCTGCTCTTCCACGGGGAAACCCAAGCGAGCTGGTTAATAATAAGCTGAAATTAGGGCGTGCTGGGCAAGAAGCTTGCCTCTTGACAGAGGCTTTAACACTGAGAAAAAAAATATGGCCACCACTAGGGGAATTCTAAGGAGAAATTAAGCTGAAATGTGTGATGAATTTTGGACATTCAAATAATTAAATAAGTTAAAGCTGGTAAGAAAAAACATGTACACACTATCAACTCAAAGAAATTTATTTTCAAAATTACCACATTGTTGAGCAAGTTCTGTAAGTATTTTTTGGACCAAAGCAAAAAGCTTTTCAATATTTTCTTTCAGTGTCTTTAGAGACTCCAAGCCCGAGAAGCTTCTTATTTTGTTTTGGGCCAAAAATGAGGACGAGCTACGAAGAAAGAGATCACTGAAAACCAGCACGTCAGATTCCCACATATTTTCATAGATATATTTTTGTCCCAAAATGCTTTATGTGTGTGTGTGTGTGTGTGGGCGGGGGGCGTGGCCTGTTAGCCCGTGTGTGTGTGTGTGCCTTTGTGTCCTTATTATTAGCAGAGCAGGCGTTGAAAATCCTCTTAAGGTAAACTGTGCATTATTAATGAAGTGCAGGGGACGGTCTCGACGAAAAGCATGGAACCAAAAAGCAGCGAAAGGGAAATTCAAATAGGGGGTTTTGGCGGGTGGTTGGGTAAGTTTTTCCGGGCAGTTTTGTTTAGGTTTTCACTTTTGTTTATCGGGGTCATGGGTTAAAAAGAACAGCATCATAGATAGAGAGCTTAACGTCAATAATTTGATTGCAATTTGGGGGGAGAATTAAGGCGAAAATTTGGTCTCAAATTTAAAGACTTTCTTGGTTAAATCTGGGGGGCTAAATAGGTAAGCATTTCTATATATATATTTAGTTAAAAATTTGTTTATTATTACCAATGCCAGTTCCTTTCATTTTTCAAATAAATTCTTACTCTCTTTAAATATTAAAATTAAATTAAAACGATTTTTGTGCTTAATTGAACATTCTTATTTGCACATGCACATTCTTTCTGTATATTTATACATATTTATACATATTTATACATATTTATACATATTTATACATATTTATACATATTTATACATATTTATACATATTTATACATATTTATACATATATATACATATTTATATATATATTTATTGTAGGAGATTTTAAAAATGTTTTCTATAATTGTGTTTTACATTTTTAAAATATATTCTGCTTATATTTAAATATTAAAATTAGATTATTATAAAGATTTTTAGACTAACTGCACAATTTTAGGGTCAATTAGGTGATTATTTCTATATATTTTTAGATGACACCCCCAGATTATCTTAGTTTGTTTATTTCGATTTTGTTTATATTTTATACTTTGTACTTTTAATTATTTAAATTAGAGCGAGAGGAAGCTCGTTGGTTTTGTCTCAGTATTTTTATTTATTTAAGGCATATCAAATATTCCAGAGATCGGTAGAGTTTATAGAAATATTAATTTAGAATTTAAGAATACAATAATTTACAATTAAAATTATTTCTTACGGATGAACCTGGCATTTATATAATTAAAATGTATTTAAAATTAATTAATAATATGATAAGTGATGGTTTTCTACACTTTTAAAGTTAACTTGTTTTTATGGTTTAATATATTATAGATATTTATTTTTATACATTTTTTAAAGGCTTCTTCAAGATTTTTTAAAAGCAAATATTTACACTTTGAAGTTCAACTTGTGTTACATAAAAATATTTCTAAAAAGGTTTTCTTAGATATATTTTTTTAAATATAAAAATAATAATAAAAACCTTGAAAGTTAGCTAGTTATCTGGGCTTTAAAATATTTTTAAAAAGTTTGTTGAATATTTTTAAGAGCACACATTTACAAATAATAATAAACAGTCAGTCAGTTGTCCTTTCCTGCAATCATTTCACCGCTTGAAAAACACACTTTATTATCCCTGAAACTTACTCCTTTTTCCCAGCACTTGTGGGTCTGTGACCCCCTTTCCGCCCCTCTAACCCCCACCCGCCCGGCTAATCGAATTAATTGCTTAGATTCAGTGAGGCTTATGGCCACCTAATCAGATGAGGGGACCGCAGATGAGAATTTATTCCCGGCCGCATCGCAATCTGGTTATAATCTCTCGCTGATTACAATGGTCACCGGCTTTGCTCTTTTTTTTCCCCTCCCTCTCTGGCAGAGTAACTGAAGTGCGAGATTGGATTTCCACCCACTCTGTACCTCTATGGCAAATCCCTTGCAAAATTCTAGAACAAGCTCAGTCATCCGAGATTTTTGGAAAACTCCAAGGGGCAAGCCAATGCCATAATTCACCTGCTCAACTCGCCGCAGCTCGTGTCCGTTTTTGGCCACTGTTTAATATTATAAGTAATTCGCCTTTTCTGCCTCACCTGCCTTCCGCCCCACCTCCCCGCTCCTTCTGGCTCCTTTTCCAGGTGCCTCAGGGAGGTAGGGAAGCGTTTTCGCCGCCTGCCTTGTGATGTGGAAACGATGCGCATAAAATCAGCGGCGCGTATGGCAGGAACAACAGGAGGTGGAGCAGCAGGAGGGGTGGAGGAGGGGGAGCTGGCTAGCAGGGGAGCAGGGGAGCAGGAGGTTGTCGACACCAAAGCCACCTGGCAGGGAGGCAAGAAGGTTTTTCACACAGGCAAAAATTGGGGTAAAGGAAAGGGGTTTTTGTGGCAAAATAAAAACTGAACTTGTATGTTTTTCTGAATTATATATATTTTTTAAGCAATTTACAGTCCCATTTAGTAACGTTTTTTGGGGTTTATCGATAAATCGATAAAGGATTTATATTTGTGGGGATAGATGATAAAGAACTTATATTTGTTATATATAGATTATATATAAATCAATCATTTAAGCAGTTTACACAACCTTTTAGTACACAGTTTCCTTCGGGTTCATGTATATATCGATATATATACAATATATATAAGCAATATATTGCATGTACATTTGAAATATATATAAATCGGTATATTAATGATGAGGTTAATTATGTATCGCTAACATTTTTATTGGTTTGTAATTCCTACAATAATAGTTCCTTTGGGGTTCATGCATATATCGCTTGTTCATTTGAAGCTATAGTCGATATATAAATCGATATATTAATGATAGTTTATATATAAATCGATATATTAATGATGATCGCTATTAATTTAATCGCTTAAATTTTTATTGGTTTGTAGTTCCTACATTTATCAATAAAATCGATTATATCCGTATTGTAATTGCGAAATTTATCGATCTACAAAATTTCGATATATTTAAATCTACTGTGTTATTAAAGTATTTTCAGATACACTCCTATTAATATATGCAAATGCATATATACGTATTTTGCTTCCTTAAAATGAATTTTTAAACTTGAATATTTATTGATAATTTCGATATATTCATATTTTTTGTATTTTAAATATGATTCTTAAATATTTTCAATACGTATTTCTAGTAATGGCTATGTGTTATATGTATACCCCCTTGGTATAACCCTTTTTTTTGGTCTGATTTTCCCTAATGGTTCCTTCACCTTAATTTCCTGCAGTGTATAGTCCTCCGTTCGCCTGTCTTTCGTATCAATCAAAACAACGCGAGTGAAGTAAGGCCCAACTGGCGGACGGTGACTGGGAGGATGGACTGGGGGAAGGACAGACCCCCGGACAGACTGCCGGACTGACGGACTGACGGACTGACGGACTGACGGACTGACGGACCTAAGCCAAAGATTTGACATGGATCAGTAATCTAATGCCAGATTACGTATACGCATGGCGGGACTGGCAAACTTTGGACTCGGCCTGTGCCTCCTGCTTTTCTACTCCAGCTCCTGCTGCTGCCCCTGCCTCTGCTCCTCCTCCTCCTGCTCATCCTCCTCCTGCTCATCCTGTCTGTCTGCGACTGTGTGGCTACATGTCTGTGTGCAAGTCACACGGATGCCACGCCCCCGAGCCTGCCTTCCCTGCTCCTTGGACAAACCAAAACCAAAACTGAACCAAAACCGAACCGAACTGAACTGAACTGAACTGAACTATAGCGAACCGAGCCAGAGCCGGGCATGAATGAATGGATGAATGAGCTCAGCCCGGCTCAGAGCAGCTCCGAGGAAGTCCCAGGGAGCTGGTGGAAGCTGGGAGCTGGGAACCAGCAGCCAGGAGATGGGAGTCCAAAGATGAGAGCCTGGGAAAGGCGCGAGGCGAGTAAACAGGCAGAGAGACTGCCAGACACTGCCACAAAAAGACGTCAAAGTTGTATCCTTATTTTTACATTAAAAATTATAATTTAATTTAGGTAACTAACCCAGTCATCATTAGTTTCTCTCAGTGCTTGTCTAACCATGGCCGTTTCTGTCAGTTTGTCAGTCTGTGCAGCCAGTCGAGA
>VNJV01007526.1:0-21955 GCA_008042635.1 Drosophila nikananu
TGATCAAGAATATATATACTTTATGGGGTCGGAAATGCTTCCTTCTGCCTGTTACATACATTTGCACGAAATTAATATACCTTTGTACCTACGGTACATGGTATAAAAAGATTGATCGGAATGATTTTTTTTCTGTTTTCTTTGCCTTGCCTGAAATGTACAAATATTTCAGCAACGCCTAATTTTTAGTTTTACCCAGGAGCTCTTTCTCGCTCTATCTTTCATGCGTTTCCTGTAATGTACAAGTAGAGTAGCAACAACTACTTGTTAGTTTTACTCAGAAGCGGACGAGAGAGTTTCCTTTGCTGCTCTGTAAGAAATCTTTGTATTTGTTCTGTCCGAAAAATACCTATCAAATGTTCATAAATCAGTTTAACTTATATGAAATGTCCTTTTTTTTAAGCTCAACACTTCTTCAGTTTGGGAGCAGATCAATCGGCATTCAAATCGCCACTACAATCGGCTTCAGGCCCACACCAACCACCATCTTTGGCTAAACCGACGACCAGGAGAAGATTGAAGAGGCGTCATCCAGGAGACCTTTACACAGGATAGCAAAGTAGTCCAGTAATAAAAAATAAAATATAAATCCATTGTAATCAAAAATTATTATTTTATCCTTACTGTTATGTTTCGAAGTTATGTTCCTTATTTCCTAAATCTTATAAACAATTAAATTGATTGCTTAAAGTAACCATAAAAATAAATCATCTCAAAAAAAACAAAAAAATATCCTTTTTAGTTGGCTTTTAATAAAATTTCAGTGACTTGGTTAATACTAACAAGACTTAAGTCATTCCAACATCGTCAGGAGTAAGCACATCGATTCCAGTGAAAATTTTTTCAAGCTATATTATTTTACAATACCTTCTACTTAATTTCCAATACCAATTTCGAATTGTAAACCAATAACAGCCATGAATCAAAAATGTTCGTCGTCGAACATCTCGGTCAGCAGTCAAAATTTTTATTTTCGATTTTCGTTCCTCGGTCTATTCTCAAAATTCCAATACCCTGCAGGTGACCATGATCGGCACCGCTGTGCCCGTTCGTTGCGCCAGATGGAAGAGGCAGTTGATCGGTTGACGAAGGAGAACTTTAACCTAGAAAAGAGCAACTTCGAATTGAAGAAGGCCCAGTGGCTTTCCGCTTGGGAATTCCTTCGGCACTCCGACTGCAGAACGAAACTAGAGGAAGAACTGCGACAGGTACAATGGGACGTGAAGGTTCTCAACACGAAGAACGAAAAATGATTTCCAAACTCAGCGATATGGAGATGGCCAATAATGGACTGGAAGAAACGTTTTTTGAAAAGCATGATGTATTAAAGAAATTCGACCTATATGTAGCAGCAGTAAAGGAATACATTGATGTAAGTTTTAAGCTATAAAGCTGAAATACTTCTTTATTTATTCTATCTGTCAAGTAACTTCACTATTATTTTTGTAAAATATTACATTTCCTTTTATTAATGGCCCTTGTATGAAATGTAGCTTCAGTTTTCTTAGTGTAAGAGAGATCAATGATGTTCTTAACTAATGTAACATTCCATGCATTTTTCCTTTTATACCCTCGCAGGGTATTATAATTTTAGTCAGAAGTTTGCAACGCAGTGAAGGAGACATCTCCGACCCTATAAAGTATATATATTCTTGATCAGCATGAACAGCCGAATCGATCTAGCCATGTCCGTCTGTCCGTCTGTCCGTTTCTACGCAAACTAGTCCCTCAGTTTTGAAGCTATCTGGATGAAACTTTGCAGATAGTCTTCTATATGCTCTCACTGCTATATATGTCGGAACGAGCAGGATAGGACGACTATATCATGTAGCTATATAGGAAAGATCGTTAAATTTTAATGAAAAAAATTATAACTTAGCCAATTTTTACAATAAATAAAATAAAATTTGAGATATGGCCATTTTGTATTATTCTTGAATTTCGGTTTTAATTTGATCAAAATCGGATAACTATATCATATAGCTGTCATAGGATCGATCAGAAAATTTTGAGGAAAAAATCTAACTAAGCCAATTTTTCACATATAGACACTTTGTAATATTCCAGAATTTCGGTTTTAATTTTATTCAAATCGGACCACTATATCATATAGCAGCCATAGGAAAATATATATAAATTCATTTAGTTCGTTCGCAACATTTTTCACTCGCAACATTTATCTTATGTCAGTACCCGAAAAAACGAAAAAGCCAGAAGATTTTTCTTCTTCTTCTTACTTACTGCAAGGGTATTTAAACTTCGGCATGCCGAAGTTAGCTTCCTTTCTCGTTTTAAGTTGGTTTTATGGACATTTTCAAATGTCGATCCTCTTTTTTTCCAATCTTATTCTTAATATAACTTACATTTATCGATTAGTATGCTTAGCGCTACCGCGGTTACACTAAGACGTTTAAATAAGGTGTTAACACTAAAATACTTTTTATAATGATTTAAAATTGACTTAAAATTTTAGGAACATTTTTAATATTTGCCACACAAAAACAAATTTCTTACTGTGTGCTTGTTGGCGCAAATAAAAAAATACGAGATGAAGGAGGGAGGGCGGAGGGTGACTGCTGCCGACTGGTGCTGATGATGGGCGTGGAATAGACGTGGTTGTTTTGTTTAGTAGTTTTATGGTCTCAACTCGCGGTAAACAATGAAAAATCCTGTCGCTGTTCATTGTCTCGAGTCGAAAAACTTGCGAGACGAGAACAAAAATACAGAAAATGTGGGTAAAAGGGTGGGGAAGTAAATATAACCAGAGACAGGAACACAAAAAATAAGCAGAAAAAGGCTAGGAACATTGGGACTTCACATTGCTAAGATTTAATAAATCAAGATGGCGGCTACTGGGCATATTTTCCAAGGATAACGAGATAAATGGGAAGAATTACAAACAAAAATAATCATTTGCAATGGTAGTTCTTTAAAAAACTCTTTGCAACTTAAGTCTCCAAGGAATTATCCAACTCAAAACCATAGACAAAAATGCATATTCATTTTATAAACTCTCTTTTGTTCATTTAATTAAATTAAAATATTCCCCATTTATACTTGCTAGCCCCTTTTTATTGTGGCCAATAAATTTTCGGCACATCGCAACTCAATCAAAATCGAATCTGAAATCAAAATCAAAATGCATTTGCATTATTGCACTTTTCGACTCTAGGAGACAGGGGGTGGGAGAAGAGAGGCGAAGTGGCGCGGCAATGCAAATGCAATCAATATAATTGATGCAACATCCGATTCTGCGGCTTCCAGTCTCCACTTCCCCTCGCCTCGACCCATTTCCATTGAGACGACCAGCAAAAAATGAAAAGGATCTACTATATACATATAAACATATTTGTAATACATGCATAAATTCCCATAATACTTTATAATTTACAAAATTGATTTTGACCAAAATGAATGCAAATAATTGCTATGCTTTTGAGGAAGATTTCATTTCATTTGATTAATTCCGCAAGCCCAAAGGCGGAAATATAAATTAAAAAAAGTTTATAAATCTAAATATTTGTATGTATCTTAGTTTATTAATGGGTTAAACTTGGAATGTGAGAATTGAGAAGTGAAGAAAACATGAAATTTGTATAAGAAAGGCGCAACCACCAAAAAATAGACTATACTTTTGGCTTATTAAACTATTTGGAAATTTAAATGTCGGGACAGTATAAATATACATTTCAAGGCAGGAAGTACTTAAAATGTTGTAATTTTGTAACAATAAAAATGGAACTCTAAATTAAAACAGTAAACAAATTTTTAAATATAAATTACATTAGGATAACAAGTAGATAACATGTAGCTACCAGATTAATGAATTATTATTATACCTTATATCTTTGTATTTTGTAAAGTATTAATTCTTTGGACTACTCTCGGCAAGTGGAAATGATGCTTTAAAATCTGTTCATAATCTATGCTTAAAATAAAATCCAATAAACTCCTCAAGAATAAATAAGAAAATAAAAAATTCAACTATCAGGCAAAATATAAAATCCTGTAATCCTAAAAAAACATTAATTTGTTTTATAAAATACTATGTATTACAATTAAGTTTCACATTTTCCATTTTCATTTTGCACCCAGTCATAATTTGCACTTTTTCATAAAGAACATAAAAATGTCAGCCCAGAACCGCCTCCATTAATTCCCAAACCAACTTAGCCCGATGCAATTTCCTTTGTCATCTGTCTCTCACTTATACTGTACCTCGCTTTTCCCCATTTTCCACATGCTCCTGCTGCATGCGGCATGTGGCAAATTAGCGCTGAATGTTAACATTTGCCCACATTGTTGCGTTGTGTTAATGCATTTTAATTTTCCTTAGGAATCTTGGTGACAGGAGCGACAACGTACGGCGGCAGGAAATTGAGAAGGAGAACGAGTGTCCCACACACACACACACACAAACAAGTCCTTACATTTACACTCACAGAGACACAGTCACAAAGGGCGTAACATTTTCAAGGCATATTTCTTAAACTCCGCAAGGAGTTCTTATACCAAAAATATGTTGTACTTTCTCATATTTTTAATACTGTACAAAAAACTCTAAAACTGCAAAAAAAAAATTTAATTCTTGAAAAATAATTCAATTTTAATAAAATCTTCTTGTTGCCAAAAAATTACAATTTCAAAAAAAAAAAACTCGCTACTTAAGCAAAAAAAATCAATTTGTTTTATTGTTATTTTAGGGCAGCAACAAAAATATATAAAATTAATCGTTAATTTAAAATTAGTAATTAAAACCTCCAAGAAATATCCCAACTTATTATTTCTAAAGACACAAAAAAAAACAAATAAAAAAAAAAATTTTAATTGTCGATATTCTTGTTGCAAACAACAAATTATATATATAAATTAAAAAGTTATAGTGTCAAAAAAAATATTAATTAAAAATGTAAAAAGAAATTAACTTCTTGGAGTAAAGTAGCAAGAAAAAACCATTTTATTGTTATTTTAAGTCTGCAAAAAAGTATATATAAAATTGGTATTAAATATAAAATTAGTAAAAAAAAATTTATTTAATCGAATCGAAAACAAAAGGAAAAACTACACCGAACACACACAAATTGTTAATAACACATTCTCACTTTTGGAAACTGTACAAAAACTGCAACAAAAAATGTATAATTGCCGATATTGTTAAAATTGGTAATAAATATAAAATTATAATTATGCAATAAAAATCTAAAAAAATACCAAACTGCCCATTTTGGTACATCACAAAAACATATTGTAAATAAAACTTTTATAAACATATCCATATATTGTAACATTTTCTGACACATCACAGCAATTCCGAAATATATTGTAAAATTGAAAACGTTACACTTGTCAGAATGTTTTATTTTTTTTTAATATATGGATTTACTTTCATATTATTAATTTAAGTTAATATAAATTTGTTTTTATGATTTTCTGAATAATGTGGAGTTTTCAGACCTCAATTAACAATTTTCTAATAATTTCCAAACAAAATATTGTGCTTTTAAAACCTTAAATAGAAAATAAAGAAATATATTTTAAATATGGGCTACTCTCTGGAAAGGTCAACCGCGGCAAAAACCACAAAATATGCTCTAACATAAATATTTTTAATATAGTAACATTAGGAAATGTTCCAATGGATAAAATTTGAAAGCCTTTATCATATTCTAAAATAAATTTTAAAATATTCGAATGCAAACTCGCGCAAATTTCCAGTTTTCATCATTTTGATTAAAAACACCATGAAAAATATCATGTTATGTTTTAACAAAAATCTCAAAAGCAGAGGAACTAAGCGTAGACTTTAGCTCTTTATCATCACTGGGAGACTTCAAAGAGTCAAAAGATACCACATTTATACTTCCCTGATTTACCTAAATAGTAAAAAACATAACGAAAAGTACGATGGACTTTTCTGTGGCGTGCGACATGTCGCATGCGACAGTGATTAAAATTCAATTAAAAAAAAACTACCTAATATTTCAAATTGAAACTACAATTTTTATTAATAGAAATCAATGCATTACACTGTAAAATTATTTGCATTAAAATCGTCTATCACGTTTCGCTGAAATCGGGGCTTGAACTGGATTTAAAAAAAGTGACTTCTATCTGTGTCGCGTGCGAATACCTCAAATTTTTGTGAACATCTCGAAAACGAACCTCTGCCGAAAATCGATATTGGCACTATATATAGTGCTATTCAAGAGCTTTAAGTTTCATATTTTGTAAAAATTACATAAATTCTTTGTACATGTTTTTTGCAAGTTCGAATGTGTACGAATGTCGCGATCGACATCAGAGAGTTACCCATATGCTACAAAATATATATTCTTAATAAAAGATATTTAACTATTTTGAAGTTGGAATTATGTAGCCCATCTTGGAATCTCATTGGCCTGCTGTTTTTTTCCTACTGCGCTCTTGTAGTATGTCTTGTCTTGTTGTTGTTGCTGTTGCTGCTGCTGTTTTTTTTAATTACTTTTTTTTCCAACTCATTTTCTTTTGTGAAATGCAACGGGGCTCTGACTGATGCCGAGTCCTTGCTGGTTGAGTTGAGTTCCAGGATGCAGTGGTTTGTCGTCCTCGCCGTCAGCGCTGCTGGAGCCGTTGCCGTTGCTGTTGTTTTTGCTTCGCTGCATTTTCAGCATAAATTCAGTTTCATCATTCTGTTCTCCTCCCAAGGACACCGAAAGAAAAACACACTTAGAAACGTAGAGAAGCTTAAGGGTAAAAAATTTTAGAAGTCAGAAATTAGTTAATATATTTAGAGACAATATATGTTATAGACTATAATAAATATAAAATCTAAAAGAGTAAATAGTAAAGCATACTTACAGTAAACTGCTTACACAATATTTTTACAAAGCAATAAACATAATCGCATAGTAATAATTTTTATTTTATAACTGTCTTAAAACTCTTGGGCCCCAATAAGTAGGCAATTAAATATGGGTGCTGTGGGACAATGTGACGTATACGTAATTTTTATTTCAAAAATATATTAAAAGCAATTTAGATGATTTAAACGTTACAGCTAATTACCGCAATTGAATAGTTTATTTAAGAACTTGATTCTTGTTTTTTGAATTATCTCCCTTCTTTGTTTTATTTTTCTTAATGCATTTTTTTATCTCCTGTTAGTTCATCTCCACTGACAGACAGCTGTCATGGGCGCCTACTGAGCCACTCCCCCCTCGCTGACAGCCAACTCTTTGGGTATTTTTCACATTTTCACCCCTCACTCTCCCCCCGCCACCACTTACCCCTCACGTCCCTTCCTCCCCCATCCCCGGGCAAAATGACATTGTGACTATGCAATTAGTATTATGAGAAATATTTTCTCATGTTGTTTTAACATTTTTTTTTTCAGCATTTCCCCCATTTTCCTTCTAGACCACGCCCCCGTTTTAGTCATCCCCCAGTTCCCGCCAGCACGGTGTGCTTTTGTGTGGCGCTGATTATAATTTTTGTGTTTTTCTACTTCTGTTTTTTTTTGTGTTTTGTTTTTTGTTGTTGTTGTTGTTTTGTTTCACCCTCTCTGGCGTGCAAAAAATGTAATTAACTTAATGATTTTCATAAGCGAGTGCCGCCGCCGCCAGGTGGGAGCAGTGGGGCGGTGGGGAAAATGGCGCATTATTGGGGCAATTAAAATGATTACAAAATGCAGCGGAGAGAAAGAGAGAGAGAAAGGAGGTTAAGAAATAAAGCAATTAATAAATACCGCAAATATTTCTGGACCTAGTTTTATGTGTAATTAATATGCTTATTGCATTGGAGAGAAAAAAACAGAACAAAACAAAACAAAATGATGGCTCAACCTCTCAATTTTTGCAACGCCCTTTGTTATCCTTATGGTTTCGCGCCAGGACCTGCCCAAGTTCCCCCCCCTTTTTTTTTTTGTTTTGCCTTATTTTCCTCCCTCTCAAAAATTCTTGTTCTGCTGTACCCCGGCATTGACAAATCATAATTAAAAATTCCAATTAACTAGCGTCTTTGGCGGCAAGGAAAGACAGCAACAAGAATGCACAAAAAACACATCAAAACCTACCGAATTCACCCACTAACGTCATCATCATTTCCTCCGCCGCAGGGAGTTTCGGTTAAGTCCTTCTCAACTTCATTGTGTATTATTCAAACGAATATTTGGAAATTGATTCCATCAGCCACAGCATCCAGTTCATTTTCATCATGGATTTTCCTCGAGGCGATGATATTAATAATAATTATAATAATAATTAATATTATGATATTAAAGCTGTCATAGGCATATTCAACATAATTGTACCTGCTCAGAGATATAGCTACATTATATTATTTCAGAATTTCGGTTTCTAGTTTATGCAAATCTGATAATTATTACTATTTTAATTACTACTATAAAAACTATCCATAAAAGTTTTTTATTAAGGTTCAGTTCCTTTTTCTTGCTTAACTGAAGGACGGACATCCTAATACCATTTCCTTATATATTTTTTCTAAATCTAATAGCTCGACACCAAATTATTTCTATGCCATTCCAGGAAATTTTGGATTAAAGTACGTGAGCAAGCCATATATACACGTGCAGCATATACGAATCATGAATGAGAGAAAATTACAAGAAGAAGTACAATGACAAAATACTTAAAGCTAAACTAAGCTGTGACTGTGCCATGTTTTTAGTTATCAAAATATTTAAATCACGTACAAAAGAATATTAAATTAATCATACATCACTCATGACTCATGACAAGTCAATGCATGACTATAAGCCAAAAAATACCCAAAGATCTCGTCTTAATATCATTTAATAATTTGTAGTATTATAAATTCTGTTATTGTTGTCATTTATAAGCTTTAATTTGAACAAAAGAAACTCTATTATTACAAGTTTACAAAATGTATACAATTAGTTCTACTTTCACACTTCCTTAATGAAATAAATAATAAAAGATCCTTTATGTTTATAAGAAAATAATAAATATTATGAAATTACGCTGCTTCTTAAAACCAACAAATACAAAAATTGACAAAAAGTGTTGCCTACTTTACAGCGTCAAATCTGACGAGACGCTATTTTACTTTGCGTTGCCTTATTTTGTCTGCGGCATATTGAATAAAACTAGTAAGTATATCCGGAAAGGGGAAGTTTTAATACCCTTTACTGTAAGATAAGATGTGTATAGTTATGAGATTGTATTTAAATTAAAAAAAATAACATTAATGGATAATTAAATAGCAATAGTAATAATAAATAATATATATCATAGAAATAAAATACACATACATATATTAAAATAATATTATAAAATATAATATAATCAATACTACTATAAGACTACCTTCAATTATTAATTATTAATTTGAAAAGTTTTAAAAGTAAGAGACTAGTCCACGTACAAACAAACAAAACAGGAAATCGTTAACGGCTAGATCGTATCGGCTGCTGATCAATAGTTCGTATTATTTATAGTCTTTGACAGCTTACTTTCTCATAAAATTATAATCTTTTTGAAAGGGTATAAGAAGAGTAGGGGGAAAGCCGATGGAGAGGGTACAACAGCGAGTTGTGGAAGAAGAGGAGCGCGCTAAAATAAATAATTAACAACGGCAGCAGAATGCGAAAGAGCGAGAAGCTAGACAACAATGGAGCTCACTCGCTCACCTACACTCACACATACACTATCAGAGAGACTCGCACACACGGGCAAAGTGAAAGACCAATCAGCGCGACAAAACAATGGACAAACACACACGTGCATAGCCAGCAAGAGAGTAAAAGACGGAGAGCGTGTGAGAGATAGATAGAGAGAGATAAAGAGGATAAATGGGTGGGAAATCTCCTCGCACAGGTGGAAAACGCGTTGCCTAATGAATTCCAACAACAACAGCAACAGGAAACAACAAGGCGAAACAACAACAAGCGCACAACAACCTGGCATCAAATTACAAAATTAAAAATGGCGCCGAGGGAATGCCAGAAAGATAGAGGCAGAAAATGAGAGCGGGAGAAACAGAAGAAGATAAAATATTATAAAACAGGAGTAGAAGAACGTGACAATTTTTAAAAAGTTAATTAAATGGCATAAATATGTATACATATTAAGGCAAACATGTTGCAGGCAATTAAAATATACATTTGAATGTATATATTTGGTATATGCAAGAATTCTTCAGATTCAAATGAAGAAGAGCTTTCAAAATTTAATAAATTACTAACGAAAGCCAGCAAAACTCTTCACTTTAATTATTTATTATTATTTTATTATTTTCCTAATGTCAACCAATGTCAAATATATGATAAATGGAAAAAGACTAATATGTACATAGGTATAGATAGATAGAGATAAATAGAGATAGAGACAGTTAAAGAGAGCTAAAGAGATAAAAATGTAGAGAGAGAAAAATTGACGCATCGAGAGATAGATAGATAGAGAGATGACAACAGAGAGAAATATAAAATAAGACAGTAAAAAGGAACGGTATATGTATATATTTTTATAATGATACATAAGTTGAAAAACAGTCAAATTTAACTTTTTCTTTTAAGTTCTCATATGTTATGATTTGATAAACCGAACCGTTCTGGCTTACATGTATACTAACTAGAAAACTAGGAACACAGTTTACGAAACGGAAATTAAACTTACTGAACTGTTTATATTTTTATGGTAAACGTACTATATAGGCAAGAAATTAATTATATTTAAAAAAATTATTACTTATTCAGGAAGTAGTATTAATTATAATAGAAGGTTTTTGTAAATGATTTGCTTCGAGGATTAATAAATAGATTATTGAATAATATTTAATATACTTTATACAGCCGGAAATGTCCTTTCATAGCGATGCAAAATCTTACTAAAATTATAGAACATTATACTCGGATACAACTATTTTAGACAACAAAATTATAATACAACACATAATTAATTTATAACATATATGATAAATACTTAACTGACTTAAAACAAAGGTGTATCATATTGTAATAATTTAAGCAACCACATCTGTATAATTAATATGGGATTAGTTATAATTGTATACCCAAATAATCCATTAAAAATAAAAAACTCTAAAATCAATCCCACATTTCTAAAAATAACTCTAGGATATTTTGGAAAAGTTTCCGAACCGCAAGGAGCAAGGAAACTAGTTTTCTGCGTTTTCTGCAACAAACTTTAAGTAATTTGCATGAGCCTGTCAACGTCACGACTCGTCAGGTCCTTATTCCTGTTATCCTGCTGCAACCTCACACATACAATCCCCCCCCCCCCCCCCCCCCCCCTCACTCACAGACATTAGCAACACCAGCACTCACACAAGGACATCTGGTCTCGCTTATGATTGGCCTGTGTGCCAAATGGGAAGCAAATGAAATAAAGCAACCGACAAAAGCAATGGCAGGTGGCGAGCGAGGGGGGTGGCGCCAGGGGGTGGGCCACGCCTATTCTTCATAAATAATAAATAAATATAATTTCCAGCGCAAGCGCAGCGCAAAAAAGAAGCAAAGGAAGGCAAAAACAAAACACAATGCCAGGAAAATGAGAAAATTACATCCCTTCATTTGTTTAACACACACACACACCGGAGGGGTTGGGGTGTGAGAGGAAGAGGGAGAGGCAAGGCTTTGTTTTCTCCCTCTCTCACCTTTTTAAGCTCCCTTCTCCTCTGCTTCTGCACCTGCGTCTTCTTCATCATCAGCTGTGGTGGCAACCTCATTTCCTCCTGCGCCCTTTGTCCTCCTCTTCGTCCCTCTGTCCCTTATGTACGTGTATTGGTGTGTGTGTGGAGGGTGTTGCCTTATTGTTATTGTTTCGCTGCCGCAGTTGACGTCGCTGCCAGCATCTCTGCTGGCAGCATTAAGTGATTTGAATTTTATTATTTACACAGGTACATTTCATATACAAAACAAAACGTAAACAGTGGGACCAGAAGCCTGAGAATCGCAAAAAGTGTGAACATGCCGGCTTAAATAGCATAAATAAGTAAATTAAATTTTGTATAATAAATAAAAATATTGAGCAAGTAAATATAACAAAAAATATAACATTATCTTCAAGACATGTCGTAATATTTATTTTTTAATCATAATTAAATATATTTCCAAAAATGTTATTAGAATATATTTAATATTAATAACACAAGGTAATAAAAAAAATTATAGAAATAAAAAAATTTACAATTAGCACTTGCACTAAAATTCCCAACTTGTTGAAGTTGTATTAACAAAGCTCGTTTTTCTCAATTTCACAAGAAACCTCATCCTTTGGGGAAGTTTGCCTTGTGTTTTATCGGCTACCCAAAGGTGCTCCGTCTAACTCTCCCTAAATTAAAGATTAGGTTATATTATATTATTATATAATTAAAATTTTATTATCAATTAGTATATATATATTTGTATTTAATATTTTCTAAATAACAAATTCTATAAAGTCAGGACACTGTTACAGAAATGCATACAACCGCAGTGCAGCGTATCCTTTACTTTCCTTCTCCCACTCTTTCACACACACACACACACAAGGACGAAAACAACGTTTATGAGGTTTTTGTGCTTGTGCCGTAATTTAACGAAGTCAAAACGAGAAAACAATAAGCAAGCCGAACAGCGGCAAAAACAAAGCCAGGCGTCAGCCGAATGCGAAACGAGCGAGGCAACAACACACAGCTGGCAGCGTGAAAGAGCGAGCGAGAAGGCGAGATCCCAGCATTCGGAGGCTGCGCAGCGTTAGAGGGAGATGGCTTCAGTAAGAGAGAGCAGGATAGAGCGATTCCACAGTGAATTACCAAGTTAATTGCAAAATACAAATTGAATATGTGTGTTAAATACGATTAATGATTAAATATCATTTCAAAATGTATCGTTTTAAATTTTAAAATATATAATTATAATTTCAAAAATAACAAATGTCATAACACTTACCCACAATCAACAAGTAAGTCGTCCCCCTTAAACTCTTATTAGCTTTGGCTGTCGCTTGTGCGACTGTGTGAGTCTCTAATTATGCTAAACTGTAAATGGACGAGTCGCACACACACACACGCTGGTGCACCTCGCACACACTCACATCCCCTCACAAATACATACATAAATATATTAGCCGGAGTCCTTTATAAAAGCCACAGGACGCTGCCCGCATTTCCACAGTCGCTGGCCGAACGCTCAGCAAAAAGGAGCTCTGTTTCTCTGACTCACGAAACCAATTTTTTTTTATAAGTGGCGCCAACTTGATTGAGATTGATTTTTGAAACAAAAGTTTTGGGAATAACGTTTCGAAGAGAACCGAAAACCAATTTTTTTGTTAAGTGCAAAGTGAGTGAAAACTAGAAATTATTATTATGTATATTTAATACAAAAAATATAAATATCAAGAATAAAAATATCAATAAAAATGTGAAAAAGAATTCAATAGCAGAATAATGAAATAAAAAAGAAAACACAAACAAGATATATTTCAATAACAGAATATTTTAATAAAACAAATACAAACCTTTTGAACGTAATAGTTTTTAAAAACAAAACATTAAAATATAAAAAAAAAAATACAAAAGCAAGTATGCAAAGTAGTAAGCAGTAAAGAACACTATCAATCGAAATAATAAATTATTTACAATAATTTTGGTTCTTAAATCTAACTAAATTCGTAATGAAAGCATAAGATAAACTAAAAAAAATACATTTAATTCCCTTCAAAAGAGATCGTAATATATGCTTTTTTATGAAATTCAAGTTTTTATCTTCAATTATAATTATGAAATAATAATACAATAAAGAAATATAAAATTTTATAAATAAAAACTACTTAACAAAATTCTTTGTAGAAAAAACAAAGCTTTAAAATACAACAAAGAAAATTTTAAAAACCTATAATTCAAATCACCACAAAAATAAGAAATACATCAAGTACATATTATAAATAATAAGAGAAACTAAATTTTATTGAATGTAACTAACTTCACAATGGAAAATTATTGTAAAAGTAAATAAATTATTTTCAAAATAAAATAAAAGTTTTCATAATAAGTTATAAATTTAAAACAATCAGATCAAGAAATTATACAATTCTAAAAAAAGAAATATATTTAAATTATTTTTTTAGCTTAAAAAAACACACATTCAAAATGACAATACTATTAAAGAAGTAATAAACAAATGAATAGCAAAATACCATAATTTCAATCACTAAAAATATTAAAAATACAAGTTAATAAGCATACTTATTTTTTAAGTACAATAAAACCATTATTGATTATATTAACACAACCCAAAAAATTTAATTTTAATTTATAAAAATAGCAAATATCAAAGAACATGGCTGGTCCATTTATATCGCCGCTGCCCGGCGATTTGCTAACGGAGTACATGTTCGGCCGGAGGCGACAGCGCCGGAACCGGACGACCTTCACGCCCCAGCAGCTCCAGGAGCTGGAGGCCCTGTTTCAGAAGACCCACTATCCGGACGTATTCCTACGCGAGGAGGTGGCCCTGCGGATCAGCCTCAGTGAGGCGCGCGTCCAGGTGAATGCTTTTAAGGCAGAGATCAGGCAAAGTATCCAACCAGTTGGAGAGGCCGCAATTTTCCACTTGAAAATTACTAGCAACTACATTTCGCAGCAGGACTAATTGATTTCATTTTTGTAATATTTGTGTATTATTATCTGTAGGTTTGGTTCCAGAATCGCCGGGCCAAGTGGCGCAAGCAGGCGAGGCTGCAACTGCTCCAGGATGCCTGGCGGATGCGCTGCCTCAGTCTGGGCACGCCCCCCGTGATGGGCGGCGGCGGCGGGGCAACGGGAGCGGGATCAACACCTGGACCTGGCAATCGGCCGGGCAGCCAAGCGCCTGAGAATCTATCTGCCGGAAAGGATTCCGACATGGCGGAGGTGAACAATGGACACACCCCAGGCAGCTTCACCATGATGCATCCAGCATTCCAGCAGCAGCAGCAACAGCAGCAGGGTCAAGGGCAAGGACAAGGCCAGGAACAGGAGAAGCTATCGAAGACCTACACGGAACTGAAGCTCTACAAGGCGGCACCCGGCCACGCCCAGATGGAGCTGGGCGGAATGGCCGCATTGTCCGGGCACTCCGATGAGGGATCCGATGGCTCTGACTCCGAGGAAATCGATCTCACTTCCGGCGCCTGCATTGACTTCTCCCAGAGCAGCAAACTGCAACAGCAGCAGCAAGGAGCTGCGGGGGCAGCGGCAACGGCGGCGAACGGTGTCCTGTAGATTCAGGATATAGCTACAGATAACCCACATGCGTACAGTGGTTCCCAATTCATATATTTATTTAAATATTATTTTAAAAGTATATTTATTATTACAAAAAAGGCAATACGAATTTCTTGGCCTGTGTAAATAAATGATATATGCTATATGTTATAAAATATTTACTATTTTAATTTATATTTCTTAATATCTGAGTTTCTAATATCTTCCACATTTGATCATTTAGAATTTAGGTCATTTCTTTAATATTAAGTTCAATTTGTTATCTCTGTGTGCACTGAGAATAATATCATTAGCATTCCCACGTCGAGTGACTACTGTACTTATATAAATGGCGGTGTATATAACGGACAATTAATGGGCATTTTATTTAATCATTTACATCTCTGTGTATTGATTTTTGTTTAGCACTAATAAAAAAAAACAATTCATTTAAAAACAATTTAAACTATCTAACTATGGGAAGCCGAACTTGTACACCCTTGAAGTTTGTCATTGGATTAGGGGAAAGTATTTGAAATTTTGAATCTGAATCATGATAGACACTTTTTTTTATTATTTAAGATTTGAATGTCAAATCGATATCTTAAATGATAATTTTTTAAGGAAATTAAAGTTTATAAAATGTCATCAATTTTCATTTTGAAAGCTTATATACGTTAGTTATTACATGGCTAAAAATTTAGAAAAAATTTTTAACCATAAAATTTAGAAACAAGTAAGAAAGCTAACCTGTACCAAAATATATCGCGACTTTTGCCTATTAGAGAAATGTAAACAAACTCACTCTTTGCAAAACCACCACCATTTCATGCACTTGCGAGTGCAAGACAGAGAAAGAGATAACCCCTCTCTCTTTTTGCGCACGGGAGTTAGTTTCTCGCGCTCATCAGTTTTGTTGCTGTTTTTGGGATGCACCTGTTGCTAGCTGCCAAATAGATAGCACACTGATAAGTAAATAACTTTTGTGTTTTTCACCCGATCTTTACCAGATTTTCGGTATTGATACATGTTCTACATATGCATGCCTATGCACAAAAAGAAAGATATATGGTAATATTTGCGGCTGCAAAACGTTTTTATTGATTTGCGGGGGAGTGGGAGGGAAATTTAAATTTTAAATCTGAAACAAACTTGATCTGCGTGCAAAACATTCTGACCTATGTACATACCGAATTTGGTGGCTCTAGCTCTTATAGTTGCTGAGATCTAGGCGTTCATACAGACGGACAGACGGACAGACAGACAGACATAGCTATATCGACTTGGCTGTTGATGCTGATCAAGAATATATATATGTACTTTATGGGGTCGGAAATGCTTCCTTCTGCCTGTTACATACATTTGCACAAAATTAATATACCTTTTTACCTACGGTACAGGGTATAAAAATGGCCAAAATTGATTGATCTTGCGAAAATGGCTAGATCGACTAGGCTGTTTATGCTGATTTACAGGGTCGGAAATGACTTCTGGACAGCGTTGCAAACATTTGAGTATAATGAAATATAAATGATAAGTTTTAAATGTGACAGGGCATGATTATACCACTCCTCTGATTTCAAAATAATGAGCAATCTAAAAAGTAAAAGGCAACAAATTAACGTATTATTAATAACGACGCATCAAAAAAATTCAAATTTATGTCGCCCGTTTTAAGATTATGGAAAGCAACGCTTATTCTAGTGGCGAGTAGCGGTAGTTGGCAACTATCACACATCGATAGGAAATGCCTACATATCTAATCGAGTACTTTCCCGAGAAGCTGTTTGTCACGCCAGGGTTTTCCAAACAGGTGCAAGCAGTCAGCATCATCTAGGACCCTAAATTATATTTTTTATATTAAATTGAGACCAATTACACAAATATCGATTTAATTATCACATAAACTATCGAAAGCCCCAACTGGACATGGGTATTTTCCAGTCTGCCTGGGAGCGGTCATACAGAATAAAAAAAACAAACAACAGATATGTTCCGGTGCATCATTATCCTTATATTACTCATAATAATCCTAGTAACCTACTTCTGGTGGAAACCAGAAGAGGGTGGCACCAATACCGATGTGCTGCCAGTGGTCCTTTGGCACGGAATGGGCGACACTTGCTGTACGCCCTTCAGTTTGGGTGCCATCATGTCGCTGATTGTGGAACAGACAAAGGGCGGCTACGTCCGCTCCATGATGATCGACGGCAACATTGTGATGGACTTCCAGAGCGGCTTCTTCATCCACCCCAACGAGCAGGTGGAATATGTGTGCAATGAGCTGCTAAAGGACGAGAAACTGGCCAAGGGCTACAACGCGATCGGCTTCTCGCAGGGCGGCCAGTTTCTGCGAGCCGTTGCCCAGCGATGTCCCCAGCCGCCAATGCGAACGCTCATTACGTTGGGCGGACAGCACCAGGGCGTCTTCGGGATGCCCTGGTGCCCGACACTGACCGAAAGTGCCTGCGAGTACATTAGCAAGCTCATCACCACGGCCGCGTATACAACGTGAGTACGAAAAATGAAGGATTCTTGATTGTCCGTTGTATTTTAGGGACTGTTTTTATATTATGCTACTCCTTCTCTTTCTAAATTTTTTTGCTTTCTTCTCTACCTCGCTATTCTTAATCAGCCAAGTGCAGCAGGAACTGGTGCAGGCCACATATTGGCATGATCCCATCATGGAGAATCGCTATCGTCTGGGCAGCACTTTCCTGGCGGACATCAACAACGAGGTGTACCTCAATACGTTCTACATTGAAAACCTCAACAAGCTTAAGAAGTAGGTTATAGATTCTTAAAATATATCTGAACAAGGCTACTATAACTCCTCTTACCGCAGGTTTGTGATGGTACAATTCCTAAACGACACAATTGTGCAGCCAAAGGAGTCGCAGTGGTTTGAATACTATACCAATGGGCAGGACAAGCTCATTACCAAGCTCAAAGACAGTAGAGTTTACACGAATGTAAGCTTCTCTTTAAACGAATATAAATCATAGTTAACCTCAAGTACCCTATCCTCTTGCAGCTGGGCCTGGACAAAATGGACAAAGCAGGCAAATTAGTCTTTCTGGGCGTCGAGGGCAATCACTTGTCCATATCCAAGGCGTGGTTTATCAAGAATTTAGTGCCTTTGCTACTTGAGAAGTGAGCCAGATGCCAGGCATGGCAAAAAGCATGTGATGAAATAAGATACATGTGACAAGAGGGAAATATTTTTTGACTTCGAGTGGGGAACAAACAACAAACACACCTTTTTGATACACTTGAATAGGTTTTAATTATATATTTGTAATAAATTCTGTTTGGACATACAAAACGTGTGTGTTTTCTCGCTATCTTCCTTTTTATCTTCACTTTTTTTCTGTGTTCTTCTTTAACTAATTAGCTTAAACGTTAGGATTTACGTCTCTTGTACAATATATGTCTTAAGTATGTTGTTGTGCCCGATATATTTCTCGGAAATATTCAATGCAAGGCAACCGCGTGTTCCGACTAAAATCATTCGTAATTACTCCGTTTATATAAACAAATACATACATATATATATATATATATATATGAGAGTGTGTATGTTAGGAATATATATATATATATAACGCTATGTACATGAGGCAAAATAACAAAAAGCAGCTTGGAGTAAAACCATAGACAGATATATATATAAAGATATAGATTTTGGATGGGATTCCACGATCATTTCACAGGCAAAACGGATGGAAAGAAGCGTAGCAGAGGGTGGAGTCCGGGGCCAACAAGCACATCATAATTTGGACTTTGGATTTGTGTTGCGAGCGAAAAAGATCTCTGGATCCTTGTGCGGACGCTGGATCTCTCGATAATTGTTGACTATCTTTTTGGACTCATCTTTGGGACACGATTGCAAATTCCGAAAAACGCTGACCTGTGAAATAAATTGTGATATATTACATATATATATAAATTATATTATTTAATTTATCAACCCACCTGGCCGCGCGACACGTAGATGGGTGTGCGGTAAATGATCCAGGTGACACTCTCAAAGTACGGCGCCGTTGTCAGCGAACCCTTGTAGGTATAATAGTGCTTGCTCAACTCCTGCAGACCAATCCACGACAGGCAATCTAAGTATGCATTTATGTATTTATAAAATACAATATCTATGCACTTAATTTAAGGTGTTACTTACCGGAATCCAGCGACGCACTCGTTTGGATCTTCTGCACATTGCGTATGCCCTCGGTGATCTTCTTGAACTCCGGACAATCCTTTTCGCCGCACGCCTGTATGAAGAAGGCCACCACGGCCAGGCCGTCGGGTTTGTTCTTGGCCTCGGCAAAATCCTTGTACTTGGCATTGTAGTGCACGGCATGCGCCTCCATTGAGTACTTCATCCCCTCCAGCGTATGCTCGCACCCGGACTCATCGCTGTCGGACCAGTGAAAGTGCAGCTGCTCGAACACATACATGTCCGTGTCCAAAGCACCGCCGATAATATATGGCTGTTGCTTTCGTTTGCTGAAAGTTACCATGGCCGAGGTGCCGGTATTTTGGACCCTAGCCACGCCCACCGGCTCCCAGTGACCATGATATTCCAGGGGATCCACATCGTCAATGTGCTCGATTGCACGATTGCTGATCTCGATGGGGGATTGTACGGGCATTGCTTTCTCTCTCTCTGTTTGTCTTTCGGTGACTGATTCCTCCTGGGACTGGTGACTGGAAATCCTGAAATATGGGTATAATGGGGTATATTTATTTTAGTTGAGCACAAAATAATCACAGAAAATGAATACAAAATTATTAGTCTAGGGGTAAAAAGTATGAAAAAAGTTATGTGCTCTTAAAGTTACCATTAAAAATATTATAGATATAAAATCAATCAAAATGGGTTAGAAAATTACACAAATACATTGTTTTAAATTTCAAATGATAAGTAATTTTGTTTGCTCCCTTTTTATATCACAAACCTTAAAAGGCAATAGTTAAGTTATATGATAATTAATTATTTGATTCAACACTAGAAAAAATATATATAAAAATGTTTTAACACTTTAATTTAATAAATAATAATAAGAATTCATGTCGTGCAGAAATGTAAATGATCTCCGAAGGATGCTGATCTTAATACATAATTTACAATTAAATCATATATATAATCTTATTTGTAGGCACCTGTTTCCTCCCAATTCCTTAACTCCTAGCACCGACTCCGCCTCCAATTCCGATTCCGATTCCGTTTTCTAGCACCAACTAATTCCGCGATAGCTCCACCTCGACGACAACCTATGTTATGTGCGCTGCGTCCAGGTATTTCTTCTTCCGGAGCTTGTAGACACGCCCGCGATTGTCGTCGGCGCTGGCGTCCAAGTGCGTTGACAGCAGCGCAGCTCGCGGCAGCGGCGGCGGCGACGTCGACGTCGTGGTGGCGACTGCTCCGCTGGGCGCTCGCGTCTCGGAAAAGTTCTCTATGCCGGCCGGCGCCCCCAAAACCGACGCACGCCTCCTACAACAACAGCTGCCGCACTGACGCTCCTCCTCTAATCACAGTACCCAAAAATCTGTTGAGTCGATGTGAGCACCTGCAAGAGGTCGGAAGGGAAACACGGATACCATTAAAGGTTAGGCATAATGCAAAAGACATTTTAGAATTAATATGCATTTCCATTGAGGGTTTATTTTGAGGGTTTAGTTTAAAGTAAATATATAAAAGATCAGCAACTATTTTAAAGTTGAAGTTTAGAGTCATTACTGATTAATTTAAGCACCGGCAGAAGGAGCACCTTTCAGGTTCATAAGACACAGAGAAAATACCATAAAACCCAAAAGCCTTACACTCGAAAAACCCTTGCCTCTCGTCGAAATGAACCTCAATCTAAACCTCCAGAAGCCTAAGCTTAAACACCGAAATAAAGCAAACAGATCAAGGAAATTAAAGAGTTATTACCAAGATAAATTTCAATTTAGATTTAACGACTTTTAAAGCTGAAATGTGCACTGCAAAGTGCAACAGCTGGCAAATAATCAGAAAAAAGCGGCCACAAAACAAGTGTTTTGATTTTTAAAGCAAATAAACGTGCTTTTGCAGCTTAATTTATGAGTAAACCAAAGACAAAACACTTGAACAACACTGAAAATATCTGGTAAAATTTAGTTCCTGGAAGCAAATCATTCGCGTCTGGAGATATAGAAAGGGAAACAAGAGCCTCCGATTCAGGGCCACTAAATCAATTAAATGTTTAACAATTCGCGTGACGCGGACCCACCCGCCTACCACCCTAACACCTCCTCTTGGAAAACTGACACCCACCGATGCATTTCCCCCCCGTCCCACTCTTGATTATCCATTTGTGTAATTAACTGTCTTTATCAAATAGAAAACCTCCTCTCTTCTTCGACCCGATATTCTCCTTAAATATTCCACTTAAATATTCTCGAGGTCAAAGGCACAACCCAGTTCAGTCCATCATCTTGTTTGCACTATTTTCTACGTTTCATATATTGATTTTCAATTTTCACCTTATTCTCAGTTTTTTTATAACAATACTAGAGGGCCCGCTATTGCATCCTCGCTTTGATCGGATGAAGATCCACACTTAAAATTTCGTATTAAATTAACAATATCGTAATTAAAAAATGTTAAAAGGAATAGGTACAAAGGTATATTAATTTTGTGCAAATGTATGTAACAGGCAGAAGGAAGCATTTCCGACCCCATAAAGTATATATATTCTTGATCAGCATCAACAGCCAAGTCGATATAGCC
>VNJV01007528.1:0-18334 GCA_008042635.1 Drosophila nikananu
AGCAGGAATTTTCCAAAGTGAAAAAATGCAGAAAACCCGTTTTTTGACCATAACTCAAGATTTTGAGGGTGTTAGAAGAATTTCAAACATGGTTTTGTGTTATACTCGACCTGCTTAACGATGTCTACTAGGTCACTTCCAAAGTTCTTTTACTTTTTCAAAATTTGTTACACTGTGTAATATAATATATTTGGTTATATTTTTTTATAAAGTTGATGAGGTCGAAGTATACCCGACAATACAATACCCTATAAAGACGGCCCAGAAATATTTTTCTAAGCTTTACAAAGCCCATAAACAGACAGACAGAGACGTACAGTGCCTAAATGGACTTGTCTGATTAATGCCGATTACTAATATAAATATGTATGTAGTTTATAAAGATCTACGACTTTATGCTGGACCACGAGAACTCCTTTTTGTACATTCCGTAAGCCAGCCAATACAAGAGATTGAAGAACGCAAAGGACATGGGGAAGGCTATGCGAGCAACGCGGTCGATGAGGGAAACACTATTCACATAACTGGCGCCGCGTCCTTGGCCACTCTTCTCTGCCGCCGCGTCACGTTCCCGCTGCTTCCGGAAATTGTCATCGCTTTTAAGGCAAAGCCAAATCTGCCGCATGCGTGATACCACCGGCGGCTCCGTTTGAGTGGTGCGCTCCATCGTGGAGGCGTGCGACGATGTCTTCGGATAGATGTATGCTGATGGGTCCTGTCAAGGATACACTGGTGATAACATCCGGCAATCAGGGGGAGAGTGTCTTTCCATTATTTACTCACATTAAACAGGGGACCAATGAGAGCGGCACGTTTGCGAAAACCACCAGTGGCCATAGTATCGTCTAGTCCAAGGGCATCATGCTGGCCGCAAGAGCAGATCTCGTTCCTTGAATTAATAGACTCACTGGGCACCTCATCGTTCTCATAATTATCCGTTGCATCACTAGCCTCATCATCCGCCGGGTCGGGTTCCACCTCCTCAGCCACATATTCCGGCGATGGGTTGTTAGCCGCACAAATATCCTCCCATTGTTCCTCCAGCTTGGGTATCTCGCCACTGCCCAGCTTGGTAAAGTAATGGACGCCGGCAAACTCCAACAGGGTGGCAATGCAGTAGAGGAAGCTCATCAAGAGAAACCAATCCAGGGCCGTGGCATACTTGACCTTTGGCAGATCGGTTCGCGAATCCAAGCTGATTGTGGATAATGTTAGCACTGCGGTAACGCAGAGACCCACCCTGTCGCTGGTCGCTTCGCGATGTATCCAAAACGAGACCCAAGAGAGGACCACAATCAGTATGCATGGCACATAGACCTAAATGAGACATAGGGTTATATTTAGAACAGCTTGCAGGAGAGGAATCAAAAGAATCGGTTTCCGAGAGCAAGTTTCGGATAGATCTCTCTCTCTCTCTCTCTAACTCTCTAGCTCTCTCTACCATGCTTTGCCTGCACTGTACAAGCAACAGCAGTGGCAGGAGAGCTGCTCTCTGAGAGAATTTCGCAATTTCCACTCCCATTACAATTACAAGAGACAGACAGCTGTTTTATGTTTATGTACAAGCCTGCTTGGCAACAGAGTATATGTTTTGTTCAGTAGCGAACGAGATAGTTGTTGTCTTCTTGCGCTGCACTCTGAGAGAGCTTTGAGTACAATGACAAGAGAACAACAACAAAAAATCCGTATGTGCTCCTAGAGAGCACACCTTTGATGGTTCTCTCTGTAAAAATAATAAGTTAGAATGAGTAATACACCTACTAACCTGTATAAGGAAGTACCCGGTGTGTCGCTTGAGATTAAAGGCTACATGCAAGACGGAAAAATCACCCTCGCGACGCCTTGAAGTAAAATTCCGATACATCATGCTAATTAGATCAAATTGATTTAAGGTCATTCCCGGGACAAAGGAGACGGCATCATCTTGGTTCTTCCATTCGTAAACGAGCTGCTGATTGGTATAACCATCTGAAGTATTGATATTCCCTAGAACCATGTATATCTCTATGTAGTGTCAGGAGGAAAATACTCACAACTACCGATTACCAGGGGGCAGGATTGCCTATCCATGGGAAAGTTCTTCAGCTCCATGGGGCATGTGGCCTTAATAGTCAGCCTGCAACAGAGAAACACCTAACGTACTGGGGAATGGTATCTGGCGGAGGACCTACCGCATAGAATAGAGGATTCCGCCGTTCTGGTCCAGTCGAAGGAGCTTATTGGGCACCGTTATCGTGTGTATATGCGAGTGTTTGCCATTGTAGAAATATGTGTCAGGTCGCCAGATTTTGTCCAGCATTTTAATGCTGAGCGACAGACTCTTGATGGGCCCCTTAAAGCTGAGGCGTTTGTCGCGCCAATACTGCCGGAAGTAGCAATCCATCGAATACTCCATATCCAGTTCGGAGACCGGTCCCATGCTACGTATAAGTATATTCGTTTGCACCACCGTCGGCATACCCTGGCCGTGGGTGGGCAGCTGCGATTGTTCATAGCGTTTGAGTAGATTTTCGAGAATTATGGAAATATTTCGACTCAGCATGTCCGCCGATGCGGTGCGGGGTGCACCACCGCCAGCTCCTGCTCCTGCTCCGGCTTCCAAATTCTCAGAAAAGTAACTAACACTTTTCTGGCTGCGATGACGGCTTGTTAGCTGTTGCAAGGACGGTGGCAATATGCGAAACGATTCGTATATTCTGCTGGCACTGAACTCACTGGTGATATTTGGCATTTTCGTAAGGACTGTGGTGTGTGTCTGAGGGTCCAAAGGTTCCACAGATCGCACCACCGACGAGTTTAGTGCCGGTATGCCATTGCTAAGGTGGCATTCCAAAACACACGCGAAGATACAACATCTAAAAGGTGACACAATTGTTTTGTTTTTAACTCTTTTAATGTATCATGTCGATTATATTTACTTTAAGAAATGTGTTGAAAAGTGGATACATTTTTAATAGATATTAAATCCGAAAGTTGTCCCTTTCTTGAAAATAGTCTTCAGGGAAATGCAAAAAAAAAGAAAAAACTAAAACAAATTTTACACTTCAAATATTTTACTGCCAATTTTATCTCTTTATAGAGGCGCTGAAAAGTATGCAACATTCCTTAAATGTAATCCAAAAGTTGGTTAAATTAATTAACAAACTATTAAACACCATAAGAATATAGAATTTAAATAGTGTTTAAGTCCCTACCGAGTTCTTTTTGTGAAGAAGCTGCTTAGAGCGTTCGAGTGTCCAACAGACTTTCAAGACTTCATTGCCTACTTTCGGACTCCTGTATAATTGATTTAAAATCTCTAGCTATTTCTCACACTCCCAAATAGTATGCAATGTTCTCAAAAATAACACAAAATAAACTAAATAGGCATTTTAGAAATAAATTCTAATATATGATGGATAATATCGAACTGAATAATTCGAAAATAATATCATAAATTATTCTAATAAAGCCTGAGACTACCTAATCCTGTGAAGCGTGCAGTGTAGCCACCGTGACGTACCAAATCAATCGAATGATAATCCACTTTAATTGATTGTCCCCCCCGGCACATGCTAAATAAAAGAGGGCCAAGTCTCGTCAGCCTACATTTTCCATTTCCCATTTTCCACTTGACGCCGACGTCGATGCTTGATGCTTGTGCAGTGATTTGCCGCATGTGTAAAGCCAGGAGTCAAGCCAAAAATCTGCTTGACTTGCTAAAAAAGTTATATGTACATGGGATGCATCCATAATGAAGACCCCCCAAACTGGTACATCGTTCCACATCTGGCAGCCTGAGCGCATAAGCTTAGCCCTTTAGAAACAAAAAAAATTACATAATACCGCGCGGCATTAAGTGTTAAATAATTGCGAAATATCCCACAGCTCGGCTAGGTGTGTAATTATTTAACAAACAATTATGATGGTCCTTGACACGAATACCAAGTGAGAGATTTTGAATGGCAAACAATAGAGGTCCAGGGGCGATTTAAAAAATAAAAATAAATAAAATAGGAAGAATAAGAACTAAAAAAGAGGAGAACTTACCCGGTAAATAGACGTAGAATTAATGCTGAAACCATTTCGAAACCCTGAACCGAACGCGTGAATTTATTTTCCAGATTATAATGTGCGAACACCGCAAGGTTTGACCATCGCTTTCAGTGCTTATGGTTAGCTCTGAAGCCAAACTGTGTCCCGCGCTGCACCCAATGCTAACCAGGCGCATAATGCAGCCTCTGTAGCCGGCGGCGTAGCTGGCAGTTGGCATGCGCAAGCCATGAATTACCTCCTTTTTAGAAAATTTAGCAAACCTTTCGCTTCGTTGCACTGAAATCCAGATCCTGTATGTTGTCCACAAACACAGAGGGCAACAAAAAACAAAGGCAAGGCAGGATATTAAGGTGTTTACAACTTTTCCTTGCCGTTGGTATAGGCTGCAACTACACCAGCCTGCAGTTTGCATTTTGATCGGTTCTTTGTAGGGTCTTGGCATAATTTGAATTTATCATTATTAATAATTACTATTGATTAATTAATTTCGCTATTTTATGTATTTGTTTAACTCAAATCTTAAAGAACATTTATTCTAATAAAACCAAGGTAGCTAAAATTCACCCTTATTAAACTTTCCTAAATTATAGAATGCTTTTTTCTATGTTTCACCAATGTAGAAGGTGCTTTAGGTTTTATGAACACATGTAAATACATTGTATATTTTGTTGTTCATATGAAATAAGGCTTAGTGGCTTATTTTTTGAGTGTAATGTTTAGTGTGTAAATCTAGGATCTTAGCGAGCAATGAGTGTGGGCACAGTGGTCAAACTGATTGCTTGATAATAATAATAAATAAAATATAAATACTTAAAATCAGTAAAAAAAAAAATAAATAAGTTAGAAATTGCCCCAAAAATATATTTGTTTGTGTCTTAATAATATAATAATATAAATAATATAGTAACAACATAAATCAAATTCAGCCTTCTTCGTACAGATGTCATGAAAACCATAATACACCCTATCTAAGTTGTTCTGTTAAACAAAAAACTTTTGATTAGAGTTCTATATAAAATATAGCTTAAAATAAATAAAGTATCAATTACTAATAATTCATATTATGACATATTTAATTTTCAGGCTTTAAACTCGTTTATCTTAATGCAGTTTAATCCATTGGAATTCATACATGAGGCCGTTTAAGAAACATATTTTATGCTTACAAGAATATTTGTTCAAAAATACAACTAAAGTTTCGAAATAAAAAACTCTATATTAAATTTGTTGTTTTTTTAACTGTTGGACTTAACAAAAAGGTGTTTAAAATTTTGTATAAATTTGTTTAAGTTTGGTTTAAAATGTATTTGAAGGTTATTTACATTTTTTTTTCAATTTTACATTTTTTTTTTAATTTCTTTAAGATTGCTTCAAAATTACTTTAAATTTTTTTTAAATTTGGTTAAAGTTTATTTAAAATTAAAAAAAAAAAACGTATCAAATAATTATAACCAACTTTTCAGATCTTTTTCCTCCTTGGAAGCTTTGCTGGAAGCCAACACACCGCTAGGTGTCTCTGCCTGGGCAAAGCTCTGAACGGCAAGCACTTGCAACTTGGCCAACAGGACGGATGCGCAATGCGGGTCAAGCCGAAGTCAGAGCCGAAGTCGAAGCCGAAGTTAAAAACCAAAGCCGAAACCGAAAACGAAGGCACCCGAACCCAAGCACGAGCACCTCCTGCATAGGCAGCAGCATCCCCGTGAGCCATCATTCATAAGATAGACACAGCAGTCCGAGGTTGAGCGTAGACCCGAAATAGTGAAATAGACGAGGAAAACAAGGTGCGACGGCGGGTCTGGGGTCTGAGGAGGGGGGTCTGGGGACGGGCACGGAGCGGCGGCGGAAACGAAAGCGGGAACGGGAACGGAAACGGGAGCGGGACAAGTGATTTGGCTTGCCAATGTGTCTCAAGTCAGTGTGCGAGTTCTAATTTATTCAAGACAAACACAAGCACAAAAAAAAAGGTCAACATTAGGTTGCTTTTGCTTGCTCTTTTGATTTTTGTTTTTAACTGAATCTTCGACATATGCATTTGTGCCAGAAATCTGCCTTGCCACCGAAAATCGAATCTAGGTCTCCAAGGAAATTCACGTTCAATAAGAGACTCAAGAACCAGAAAATAGTAACTGAAAAACACCCTTGGAGAAAGAGTCCCTGCCAGGCAGGGACTCTAAGGACACAACGACTTAAAAGTCACTTGAAATCTCTGCGACAGAGCCCCCTCCCCACCACCACCCCCCTGTATACACATATAGCAATTATTTTAATTGTGCACTTGCATGCCTGATTCGCAAATATGCTTTTTGGCAGCCCAGCAGCAGCAGCAGCAGTAGCAGCATCAGCATCAGCAGCAGCACAAGTGCGCAGCACAGCGCCTCTGTGTGTGGTGGGGAAAAGCAGGCTGGCACGAGCACAAAGCACGAAGCACGAAGCACAAAGCACGAAGCAGGAGCACACACAAATGCCAAGTAAACAAACCAAATTATTTCGTTGTATTGCATAAAATCAATGCAACATTGGGTCGCCTGACCTAAAGGATACACAAGTGAGTGGATTGAAAAATTCGTCTTCGTTGTAAGACATCAATTGATTGCAAAATTCGTGTTTGTCTTCTTTTGTAAGACAAATCAAAGAGTGTAAAGTTTTGGAGCGGAATCGCTTTCGGCTTTCAGTTTCTGTCTTCATCAAATAATATTGCCATGCTTAATTTAGAGTAAATAATATTTTTGTTATCCCGTTTTCAACGTCAGATAGATTTTGTATATCTAACAAGGATAATTTTCAAGATATGCATTTTTGTTTAAAACTAAACTTTACTTAAAGTGGTTTTAGTATCACCAAAACCGGACGGTGATGGGTTGCAAACTATATTTCAAAATTTTATATCCTTAGCGCTTTATCCTTGTTTCTCAGACCAAGATACTTCCTAAGATATCACAATATACATATATTTGTGTATAATATCCCTCCTAAGCCCTTTATCAAGATATATTTTTATAAAAGCGAACCTTATACGTTTTTGCTTTAAAATTAAATTTTTTTAAAAGAAAACTAAATATAGTTTATTTGGTTTAGTGATAAAAACCCTTTTCTTCGATGTGTAGATTTAAATATCTAAAATCTTCAAACATGGTTCTCATTGGCCCTTCATTGGTTCTCAGTCCAAATGATTGCCGCCTCGGCTAATCTATTTATATTATATTTTAATGTTTTAAATTGTAATTGCAGGAAACAGCTGCTGAAGAACAACATCATGACAGAGGAACGATAGCCAATGCCTTCGTTTTGCTGTCGCGATGAGAGGAGTAGGAAAACTGGAAACGCCGGCGCAGTCAATGCCAACGAGTTGAGGTTGAGTTCGAACAATGACACAAGCAAAGGTGGCCAATCTGGCTCGTTTCACCTGCCTCGGAGTGAACTGTAGTCTGGCGATACTGCTGATATTGCTGGGGGCCCAGCTACAACTAGTTCGGTACGTGCAACTGCCTCCGTTTGGTTTTATTAAATCGATTTACTGAATGGAAAAGGTCTCTCCTCCTCCATCATACTTTCAGATGCAGTCGCAAAGATATGCTTGCTGGCCGCCTGGAAAATGTTACACAGACAATATCAAAGATACTCCAGGGCTACGATATACGTTTAAGGCCCAATTTTGGCGGAGAGCCACTCCATGTGGGCATGGACCTGACTATAGCCAGCTTTGATGCCATCTCAGAGGTTAACATGGTAAGGGCAGGAATAATCGAAAATATATTAAGTATACATCATTTATTTATATCGATTTTTATACGCAGGATTACACAATAACAATGTATTTAAATCAGTATTGGCGGGACGAGCGCCTGGCATTTAATATATTCGGTCAGTACTATGATCATGATGCCGAAGATGATGGGGTAAACGATGTGCTGACATTGTCCGGGGACTTTGCTGAAAAGATTTGGGTGCCGGATACGTTTTTTGCCAATGACAAGAACAGGTAATACTAACAGATTTCTCACACTATCTCTCACTACCTATTTCACTACCTAAATTTCCCGCTTTCCTTTAGCTTTCTGCACGATGTCACTGAGAGAAATAAATTGGTGCGTCTGGGCGGCGATGGTGCTGTGACATATGGCATGAGGTTTACCACCACACTGGCCTGCATGATGGACCTGCATTACTATCCCTTGGATTCCCAAAACTGCACCGTTGAGATAGAGAGTTGTGAGTAGATACAAGCTCCAAGGATACCTCTATTAGAAATACATTAATAATTCCCTTAATTTAGATGGCTATACGGTGAGCGATGTGGTTATGTACTGGAAACCCACACCTGTTCGGGGCGTGGAGGATGCCGAACTGCCGCAATTTACCATAATTGGCTATGAGACAAACGATCGGAAGGAGCGCCTGGCCACTGGCGTCTATCAGCGACTCTCGCTCTCATTTAAATTGCAGCGAAACATCGGTTACTTTGTGTTCCAAACCTATCTGCCCAGCATTCTCATTGTAATGCTCTCCTGGGTTTCGTTCTGGATTAACCACGAAGCGACCAGCGCCCGTGTGGCACTGGGCATCACCACTGTCCTGACCATGACCACGATCAGTACGGGTGTACGCAGTTCACTGCCTCGCATATCGTATGTAAAGGCTATCGATATCTACCTGGTCATGTGCTTCGTCTTCGTCTTTGCCGCCCTTCTCGAGTACGCTGCTGTCAATTACACCTATTGGGGCAAGCGGGCCAAGAAGAAAATCAAAAAGCTCAAGGACTGTGATCGGCGCAAGATGGGTAAGTGTCATGGGGGAAATCGATATATTTATTGAGAAATTCGATAGATGGTTTCAAATTGTATCTTTATTTTCCGGTATCTTTGATTTGTATCATCAAATATGAAAATACATTTAACTTTAAACCAGGCTATATATAACCCTAAAAAAATATATTAAAAACAAAAAGTTAAGTAAAGATTTTCCCTAACGTACAGGCAAAAGTGAAAGATCCGAAACGTGTTCAACGACAGAAGATATAATCGAGCTGCAGGACGTTCGCATGAGCCCTATACCTTCGTTACGCAAAGGTAACTATAATGCGACCCTCGATTCTATCGGAACCGAAACCATGAATTTAGGCAAGTTTCCGCCTAGTTTTCGTATAACTCGTAACTATGGCACCGGACGCAGCCAGCTCAGGCATCGCACACAAAGGGGTAAATTTGTAATCACATTAATTAATTGAGATCTGTATAGTAAATTTCTATATATATATTTCCAGGAATCCCCACCCGGCCCCGCATGATGCATGCATTAAAGAAGGGTGCCTCTGCCATTAAAGCAACTATACCGAAAATCAAAGATGTCAACATTATTGACAAATACTCACGAATGATATTTCCGATCAGTTTCCTTGCGTTCAACCTGGGCTATTGGTTATTTTATATTCTGGAATGATAGCTATCTATATATAAGTAGTATATTTACTCAAGTATTGGAAAGATACTGTAGTCTTAAGTCAGTGCTTTCAATTATCGGCTTAATATTCCATTTTGTTACAACATACCTTTGTTTATATATTTACAATGGCTTTTTCATTCATATATATACACACACACATATATATATATATATATATATATACCGGAAAGAGTTGATAATTAAAAATTGAGCTTTTATAGTCTGAAACAAAAAAGCAACATTTACACCGAAAAGAAATAACAAACAAACAAAAAAAAAAGTATGTATTTAGAATCATATCCTTGTGTCCATCCAAATAATTCAGTCCGTTAAGAACACCTGTATCTCAGGGACTCCAAAAGCTGGATCAAGCTTTAAAAATATTTGTATATACCCTTGTAGAAGATAATATGTATATGTCATTTTGGGTAAAGTTCTTAAAAAGGTACCCTTTGAGCAAGAAATTTGTAAATATTCCTGATTAATATCTCCCTCCAGAGGTTTCCCAGAATTCTTTTAGCTAGCATCTAACGGCTTTCATAGAAACTATCGATGGGAATCTAAAATATATTTTAAATAATTTCAATAAAAATTTGAGAACAAAATTTTAAACGTAGCTATATAGAATATATTCCCATTTTTAGACAGTGCTTATTTTTTTATGGCATCCCTATATCTTAAAAATTCCCTGCTTTCTTGTGAGATAAACTTAATTTCTATTCTATTCTATTAGAAACTAAATAGTTTTCACAAATTTCATACTTAAAGGTTTTGAAAAACTAACAAAATCGTATCTACAAGGGTATATTTCAGTTTCGGCCACCGATTCTAATCTTAAAATGTTGTCAAAATTCATTTTCTTTATATTTTTCTTTTTGTTAGATCAGAATTAAATCAAATAATCACAATTATCAGATGGACAAGCCGGGACTTGGAAACACAAATGCTATCCATATTTTATTTTATCCTTATACATATACATATATATTATTTGATGTAATATATAAGAAATCTATTTTATTATTTTTTTTTTAATTATTCAGCGTAGAACCTTGACCAAGGTGCCTGCTATAGAGGGACCATTAATAATCCTGTATCAGTTCAATTATAAAATAAACATGTAAACTGAAAATTAAAAGCGAAAATCACCGAAGGTTCGATTACGAGAATGAGTTTGATTCTGGTTTCACTTTAGGAGAGCGGATGATGGTGAGAGCTTGAAGCCCAAGAGGGGAAAAGGAGGAGATGGTGGGTGAATCTGTTGATTGCTCGAAAGACAGAGCGCTTCCGTTACACAGCGCATCGGCAGATACCTACAGTTGCGGTCATAATAATAGAGTTATGTATATAGTATATATATATATATGTATATTATATTATATATGTATGTATATACATTTTTAAAATATTTATTGGGGGTTTTAATATCACTTAAATTTAATCTTAATTTTATTTTAATTTTTCTATGAGGTAAAACCAATGATATTTTTCATACTCAAATTTTCTTGGTCTTTTCTTTTGACCGTCACTGTATAAGCCCAAATTGTCCAGGGTCAGAGTCTGTCTAGTCTTTTGGGCGATATTTTCCAATGGCACGTACTTGTGTGCACAAAGAGTCATCGCTTGATAACTGCGTTTTACGGGTCAAAACAATTTCGTGGCATGTGGGGGTGGTCGGGGTGGCTGCCTCTGAATTAGTTAATTCGTATTTTTGGTCATTGACTAAACTGTGTTTCCAGCAGGTGCAACTGCATAATCGAACCATTAACCATTAATCATAATTAATTGTGATAAGTATAATATTAACTGATTTAAATTAATAAGCATGCAGTGATCTATGTATTTCATGGGGACCCCTTTTGGGCTACGCCCTTGTGCCGAGGCAAATTAAACTCAAATTCACTCGAGTCGATTCAGCACATGTTTGAGTAGATCATGGTGCACGGGGCAGCAACAGCAACTCCAGTCAAAACAGCGGAAGCTGATTCATGCGCTGTAAACATTCACTCGAACCAGTGCTGGCAACTTTTAATTAAAAGAAAACTTTAACGGGAAGTAAATTAAAAACTACATATATATTAAGAAGTTAAGTTATATTAAGAAGTTCTAAAAACTATAAAATACCCATAAAAACATTGATGAAGTACACATGTTAATGGTAATAACTTTTATTGCAGCGGAAAAATTGCTTGAACGTTGAATGTAAATCCAGAGTTCCCATCTTTTGCAATTCTTTAATTATCCTCTTCATAGAAAAAGCCAGATTGTGAAAAATCGGAATCAACAGCACTGCACTCAAGCAGCCAAAACCACTCTCTCGCACTTGCGCGCTGCTCTGCTCCTTCTCTCTCTCTCTCTCCCTCTGACCATCTCTCTTTTCGCCTACTACACTCTGTCGCGCACTCCTCTCACTCATTGTCTCGCTCTCGCGTCTGTCTTCCGCCATATACTCACAATTTAGGAGCAGTTTTCTGCTTTTGCACGGTGTTATTGATTCCGCCGCATGTAGATAGTGATGTCGGAAGCGGCTTTTGGCTTTTTCTTCTTAAAATTTCTTTGGCTTAGATGGCAATTTTCTATAATCTGCGAAGAACTTGTTAGAAAGAAAGATCTTAAGCTTTAAGTTTATTTTTCTCAGAAACACAGCTTACCGAAAATATGGGTGAAAATTGGTAATATCGCGAACTGTAACTGTATATTTTATATTTTATGTATATTTTATATTATCATGCTTCTTCTGTTTCTGAATCGCTCATTTTGGGCTTGATAATTTTCATCTTTTTCAACATAGCCTGTATACGATCCATACGCTGCAGCAATACTAACAATCTCGCCTTGTGTTGCTCCATTTCTATGTTATCAGCCCTTGAACCTGTCAGTATCTTGCTCTGAATCTTATTCTCCATCTTGGATGTTGGATTTGTAGTAGGATATTAATTTGAAAGTGTTTGATTTGATAAGACTGTTTGTGTTTACAGAGCTTACTCTGATTACAGACTTTTTTATACAGCTAAACTATATCGACAGCTTTCAGATTTAGCTTGCAAGGATAATGCGATAAATTTGTGATAAACAATTGTATTTTATTCAACAAATAGCTAAAAGGGATGGGCAGGGTGTGGTGCTCCTTTACCTGTTCTTTGCCCTAGCTATTGCGGCATCTCTGATAGCTCGCGCATCCAATCCAACAATCTGTTGACGCTGCAAGTCTTTTATACCCCCTTTCGATTTTGTGCTTACAGCTACAGCTTTGCTCTGCCGCCGCGGCGTGCCTCTCCTTTTACACTCACACACTCATGCACTGCTCACGCTCGCTCGCTTACTTTTCTCACTCGTTTCTCGTCGCTCCGCCAGGTTGTTGTTGTTGTTGCTTTGCTCGGCATGGTAGCTGGGCCGTTCGGCTGCTGCTCGTTGTCGTGTGCTCAATGAGCGCTTTTACTGTTTTAATTTTTGCCTGAAATACATTTTGAGCTAATTTCTTATTGGTAGTTTTGTTTATGCCGTCGTTTGTGTTCGTCATTTCGCAAGCGAGAGCCTAGTGTTCAGTTCAGCACGTATATAGCAAAAAAAAAAAAACCAAGAAAAAAGAATAAGAAAATGAAATACACATCAAACGAAACATAGGCCCCCAGCCGCGCATATACTAGAACAATTCGATTTTCGATTTTCGAATCCGAAACCAAAACCGAAACCGAACCCCTTTAGCCCGAGTAAGAGTAGTAACAGTTAACAAGCAATAACAATTCGTTAACGTCGGCTATCTTTTATCGAGTGTGTGTAAACGTAAAGTGTCAAGTAAAACTGCAAAAAGAAAAGAATAATCAGCACCGCCGGCACCGCGGCAAGCGGTCCTAGGGAGTATTCTCTGTGTATTCTGAGGGGCCAGCAGAAAGGTTAAAATTAGTTAAATTTGCTCCGCTCAAAAGCTGCAACCGGATCCAAAACAGACCTTGGAAAAGAAAATTTATATATGTACATATATATATATATATATATTACACATTGCCGCGCCGCCTGTATGTGCGTATGTTCTTTCGTGTGTTGAGTGTGTGTGTGTGTGTGCAGTGTAGTGTACCGTTTCGCGCTGTTATTGTTATTGTTATTGCTTATTGCATATGGTTTTTGGGCATTACTTCTATATATTTTTTTCACATTTTTTCAAGTGAATTTATTTTGACCGTCTTATGAGTCACCGTGGAGATTCAGTTGCGCCAACAGCAGCTGCACAACTGTTGCACCCAATTTCCATTTCCACATTTTCCATTTCCAGCTATAGGCCATAGCCCGCCGCCAGCTGCCAAAGCTGCTAACACCAACCAAAAGCCCAAAACCAATCAAAGTACCTCATAAAACAAAATAAAAATAGAAATAAAGAGAAAAAAAGCAAAAAAAAAACCCCGGCCTTTGTGGATTAGTCTCCAAAAATAATCAAATGCTAATGCTAATTCTTCAAAATTTCCAATGCAAATCCATTAAGAATCACAGCGCGAGATAAGATCGCGGCGGAAGAGAAAACCTTTTGTGTGTGTGTGAGTGTGCCATAAAACTAAAAACTAAATAAAACTAAAAAATATATAAAAACTACAAAAAAAGAAGACTATAAAAACTACATACATACATTAATGTAAATAAAACGCGGCCAAAGTTGTTCGGTTACAAATATATACCAACTTCCTGTCATATCGTTAGATCTGGGAGAGGGGAGCATGTTGTGAAATTATAAGAATGGCAGCGCCACAAGCCCCGCGCAGCTGATGCCGTTGCCAAGATGCTGACTGCTGACTTTGTGTTACCGCCCACTTACTACTGTGTAAATAAAAAATCAACAAAAAATATGAAGAGGTCGCAAAAAACGCCAAAATAAACAGAAAGCAAGAAGACAACAACAACAACTACAAAAAGCATGTTAAAACTTATGCCGAAAGTGGTATTTAATTGCAGCAATGACAACCACAACCACAGCCCGCCGCGCATCAATAATAATAAGCATCGCTAGCAACATTCGCTCGTTGCAACCGTCGAGGCAAGAGTCGACAAGAAACACCTAAGCAGAATCACCCACAAGCAGCGGAAAATAAACAACAAGCATAAAAAAAAGAACAAGAACAAAGAATAAACACAATTCAATTTGAGTAAATTCGAGTAATACAGAGTAAGAAAAACCAAAGCCACCAAATTATTCATGCCACTCGCCTGGACCTGGCCAACAGGGACATCCATCGCTATGGCCCAATGAAAGCTCCTCAAGTTGCAGCCGCCGCCGTCGCCGCCGCCTCGTTTTATCTCATCATCTCATCTTTTTTGGCCCACTTCCAAGTCGATAAGGTGACGACTACAAATCAATTAATCGCCTCAAGGTCAGAGAATCTAGAACCAACACCACCACCACCACCAATTGTTCCACATGTTCGTGGGTGGGGCGGTGGAGGAGAAGACCAGAAGTACAAGGATCAACAACTGGGGATCAACTACAGTGGAATCATCCTGGAGCTTCTCGCTAAATCAGCCAACCAGCTGAAGGGTCATTATGGATTGTGATTACTCCAAATTTCTATACAAAAGTAAGTTTTTAATTTTCACATTTCACATTTTCCGCCGGCACATTTAGCACGCCGTCGCGAATCCATATGGTTTGAAAGGTACAAAAAAAAAACACTATAAAATCCATTGTTATTATTTTGTTTATAGTCTTTGATTCCGCATGAAGTGCGGCAAGTGCATTCAAATTGATGAACAAATTGCAATTATTGCGATCTTAAATAACTGAAGCATTGCCGTGGGCAACACACTCGTTAGGCAAAAGGAAAGAAGCGTTTCCCCATCCTATTGCTGGTATACATATATGTTTCCTGATCAGAAACAACAGCCGAGACGCTGAATTCATGTCTATATGTCAGAGATATAGGGAATGTCTGGCCAAAAACTTATGGAATATAGATATTAACGTGTTCAGTGCAAATCGGTTATATACTCTTAGCAAACTGGGGTCATAGACGCTTAATTTTAACCACATTACAAGTATATATATACTCAATTTAACGGTCGAAACATTATATAGCTAGGCTTATTTTTATTAAGCGTTAACAGACGAGTTGATCTAGCTCCTGATTCAAGACTTTGTCTTACCAAAGTTAGCTTCCTTTCTTTTCTGTTTACAATTAAACATTATCACTATTAAAACCTCTCTTAAGTCTAAGCTATAAGGGACACCTGCATATATACTATATATATATAGTAAATATAACATTTTCAGTCGACAAAATTGACGAATCTATTACTTGCTGGAATGCTTAAAACAGCACGCACGTGAAGAACGGGGGAATTATAAAACCCCTACTCTACACGAAGAGTAAATAAATTGTATACTAGATTCGTTGCAATGGTATACTATATATACATATATATGTATGTACATATTTATAGTCTTGATCATACTTAGTAATGTTTTAATCTCTGCTGGCCACATAAAAACCATGGATCTTAGGGGTACGAAGCTCTCAAATTTTCTATTAACAAAATGGATACCAATTAACAAGTGGTTAATATACACAAAACTTTTCGATAATATGATCGCTATGATCAGTATGATCGTACAATAATAAAATATACTCTATTCTGGCGCCACAAAATCGGAAAAGTCAATGGGAAAGTGTCGCATATCGTGGAGCGCGAGCGGAGAACTGAGATTTTTTTCCGGTCTGCGCTAAATCGGTTTTGGATCGGCTTTTGGAAACTGCCTTTATTTTGACAAACGATCCTCTTGCAGGCAATAAAACACTTGTATCTCTTCTTTCAGAGAGCACTTAGCTATGTTTTCTTTACTTGTCTGGGTCTCCATAACAGGTGTTCTGAGCTCCACAGCTTTTAATGGGCTCTAGCTCTAATAGCTTCCAATATACTCGAGGTGTTTTGGAGGCTAGATTGATTTGGCAATTGATATCGATCGGAAGCGCTAATTTCCAAAGGCAAAATACGCGTTTTTATTATGCAAAATAAATAAATATAAACATCCTTTCAAGTTTTAAAGCCTCTTATTAATATTTAATAAAACTGAAGAGTGGAATAATGTAAAAAAGAGTATAATTAATATTTAATAAAGCAAAGCCAAGCAAAATCCTGAGAAAGAGTATTACAACTTTGAATTTCAACGTTAACTGGGAGGTTTTTTCTTTGTCGTGCTTCGGACGCAAATTTAAGCACGTTCCTTAAACTTTTTTTTTTGTTCTATATATAACAACTGTTAAATATGGAAAATCCCATTAAAATAATATGTAATATGGTGTTTATTAATTTGTACTTGTACGAAAAAAAAATTGGCTTATGAGTAGGTTTAAAAAAAAAAACTTCTGAGCTTATTTATTTCACAATTACAAAACACTCTAGGAACTTCATGAATTATCTATTGCTTTTAAACCTTTGATCTATTGTCCTATAAAAGTATTCGTTTCCCCTTGAAGGTGTTATTTCTGTATAGAAAATACCTTTAAAGTAAAGGGAAGAAGCTATGATAATAATTAAATAATTATATTCAAAATCATTAAAACAATGCGTTAAAAGATTTTCTGTTTTTAGGATATGTAAAGTTGTTGCTGTTTTCTTAGAAATCTAAAAATACTTAAGCATTTTCATTAGGATTGTTCATAGGAGAGTATAGCCTGTGTACATTGGTGCTGTCTTTAAATTTATATAACAGTTTTATAGATTTATTTGCCTGCTTCTTTTTATTATTTTAAAAAATAGTTATTTAATTAAAAACTTCTGTTAATTAAAAAAATCCTATTGATTGAAAGCCAATATAAATAAAATAAAGGATAAAAGGTACACGAGAACCTAGCTTTATGGTTGCGAATGACAACGTGTCAATAAAACTATATACTTTATTGTTAACAATATAAAGAAGTCACCTTTGTTTATTTCTAGGCTTAAAATCTACTTGCTATATAGGTAAGGAGTCTTCCTGGCTTCATACTATATACCATACACTCTTAAACAAAAGTCCTTTGACTAATTAACAACAAAAATACATATAGATAAACAAAAAAATATATACTGTGTGCTGCCTTAAGGCAAACTTTCGTTCTCATTCTAGACTTGAGCTTTAGTTAAAGTACTAATCTTTAGTTTAGTTGTTGGTCTAGCCGGGGCGGCTGTGTGGTGTGCCCTTTCACAAAACCCAGAGACTCTTTTTCATTTGCTTGTGAGTGACTTAAAAATATTCAGACACAGATATACACCAGTGCATTCTTTGTTTTGTCGCTTTTAACATTTTTCAACGTTCAGAAATTCAACAAATTCTTTAGTTCAACGTAAAAATAAATTCCATGCAACATCCGCCATGTTGGCTTTGGCTATTTTTGCCGCACCGGGCCTGAAAGAGCATACTAAGAGGCAGAAGCCCTCCTGTTCGATCCCCGGTATCCCCCTTGGTTCGTTCCCAGTCTTCGGGCCCCTGGTCCCTGGTCCCTCGTCCCTGTCTCCGTCTTCCCAGTCCCCCAGTCCCCCTGTCCATTCTCCCTCCCGCCTGTCTGTGCTGCTTCACATCGCCGGTCGGTCCTTATTTCCAACCCCATGTTGATGTTTTTGCGGGCCGTTTGGGAGCGTCTTCCGCTGCCAAAGCAAAGAACTTACTTATTAAATTATTTGGCTTTTGTTTATGCTTTGTCTTTGTATCTTATTTTTGCGGCAAGCGTTTTTAATTTGTTGTACCACGAAGGTGTATGAAATGTTTCGTGAGCTATGTGCACTAGAAATATGTATCTTATGTGTGTGTAATTATTAGTTTTAAAGGCCACATTGATCTAGCTAACACACACCCTTATCGAGGTATATCAAGAAAACTTTGGAGTAAAATTAAAATTCA
>VNJV01007531.1:0-14125 GCA_008042635.1 Drosophila nikananu
AAAAAAATACAGCGAAATAATGCCAAAAAATTTAAACTACAACCGACGGTGTCACCTACATCGATGTTTCGATGTTTTTAAGAAAAAACATCGATGTATCGATACCTCGCCAATGTTTTTTTCCGCTCTGGTGTGCAGACCTCATAGCCTATTCCCCGTTATATTTATGTTTTTTTTCTGTTTTTTCCAAGTAAAAAATGTTTTTTTATTGCAATTTATTAAATTTTTCGGTTTGATTTAAATAATAATTTGTTTTATTTTAAAAGCTATTACAAACATGGCAACCATATAAAAAAACAAAAAAAAATTTTTTTTTGCTCCTTCCGGTTTGTGCGTCTACCGGCTATAACGACGTAAAATCGTCGGTCCCTTGAAAGTCGTTATAACCGGATTCTACTGTATTTATTTCTTATTTATTTTCATTAATTTAATTTTATTAAAAAATGAAATAAAGTCAGCTTGCTAATACTCACTCCACAAATATATTTATTTCTTAATACACTCTTTAAATTAGGATAAATAATAAAATATTCACTAATTCAAGAATATTAAAAAAAAATCAAATAAAGTCTGCTTGCTGTATAAGTTTCAGTCGGTTTACAGCTACACTTTTTCTTTAAAAATGTTTTATTAAATATTTAAATACAAAGAAAAGATCAATAAAATCAAAAATTCATCCAAAAATGGTCAAAGAATTGTGGGCAATAAATAAAAATAAAATAAAATATTTATTCATGTTCCAGATTGATACCTTTTGCCCCTTAACAAGTAACTTATTTATTGATTTAGTTGATTCATTCTCAGAGTTGTGAATAAATGAAGGCCCAACATTTTTAAAATGTATAGAGAGACTTAAATTTATTGTATGTTATTATTAAATCACATCTTCTATTTCTCATTCCAAATATTTGAATATAGCAATCCAGCGTGCAGTTCGTGCCACAGAAAAATGCATGCTGCTCATCTCTAGACCCCCAGCCTGATGGACTGGCATTGGCAGCCACTCTTCTCGTCTCTCTCGGCACGTTTCGCCTTGATAATTTATGAGACGCCTTATTAACATCAGTCAGCATCGGCAGAAGCTGCAAAAGACTCTGTCTCCGGGCTTCGGGCTGCCTCGGCATCCAACTGGCTTTCTCGGAAAGGAATCTCCGCTTTTTGCTGTCTCGCTCTCCAACATCTCTTGTTGTTGGCTGCCACATTTTCCCTCATTTTAATGTATTTTCTGCTGTTTAATTTGTAAATTATTTTAATGCCGGCTTTGTCATAATTTATCGCTTGTCCTGCTGTCGCCAGGAATCCCTGTATCCGGTAGCTACAAACTGTATATATATATATATTTTTCCCCCTGGCCTGACTATAGCTATATGTGCATGCAAATCTGCTCAGTTCGAGCCTCATTCTATGCAAATTTTCGGCTGGATTCAAGTCCGAGGCTCGTTAGGTGGTCAGCCGTTGGGATTTGCATAAGTATGTTGACTTTCAATTAAATGCCAAAGCTCGATCAGTTGTTAAAGGCATTCCGAATGTTAATTCTCAAGTGCATTTGATTGTAATGCCCGAAATGGTGAAGTTCTGCGACTTAATGGTAAAGTTGGGATACTCTAAAGAAATAAATCAACATTGAAAATAATACTTTAATAATATAAACAAACCGTTGGGAATGAATAAATCTTGCTAGGTATTTAAGTAAAAGGATAATAAGTTATTCCTGCAGAAAATAATATAAATATGGAGAGTGCTTAAATCATTGTAATATATTTACATGCTTTTTACATATTAAAAAAATATACAAAGAGATCAAAGCTTTTATACTTTAATTTATTATCATTTAATTGATTTGTAACTATCATATCAAAGCTTATAATACACCTCAACTATTCAAAAACAACATTCACATTCATAAGACACAACAATCAGTTCAATGACAAGCAGAGCAAATAAGTAACTTTGTGCGATTCGAATCAAAGTCAAATGGGGGGCAACAAAATGTTTGCATAAATTTCAAAAGGAAACCTGGCCGTAATTGCAACTCTAAACAATTAACAATTGTGCATAAACAAAGCTGCAATAATTGGTAGCAAAATGCTACTTAAAAGGATTTTAGACAAGGTGAAATTACTTGAATGATTTTTCATAATTTAATCCCAAATTGGCTACTCCTGCAGGGGCTACTCCTGTACTATATTGCTCAAGGACCATGACGAATCTCTGATAAATTGGCACTCTACCAGCGGCAAGTTCAAGTCCACTCTTCCTCTCGCCCAAATTACAGTATTTAAAAATCTTTAATAAGCGCAAAATCTGGAATGGGAATACATCCGAGACCCACTTCAGATGCACTCGAGCCCAAGGGGGGCGTGTCGGCGATCTTGAAAAGCGCCGACACCTCAACACATCATCATCGCCGACTCAGTCGTCGTCATTGAAAGCCGAACAGTAGCCATCAGATGCTGCCAACATTCTTTTTGCCAGCCTCTGAGGCAATATTTAAATTGATTGAGGCCCTGACTCACGCTGAGCTGAAAGCCGCTAAGATCGGAGACGGAAAATTTACATTCGTTGGAAATGGAAATCATGGCATTGTGAAAATCACTCCAACAATGCACACTTTTGTCGTCTATTTATGCCAGGTTACTCATGAACTAGAAAGGTATGTGGGTTTTTACAGATATTAAAACCTTGTAATTTTGAGAGTTCGAAAAATAGTTTGAAAATAATTTTTAAATTTGTTGTGTTTATATTTAAATAAACATTCAAATTTTGTTGGATTAATACATAAGTTTTTGAATTTAAATGCCTAATAATTTCATTTTTAATATAGCTAAACATTGAACCTTAATATATTACCAGAAAACTAATTAAAAATAATACAATTCCAAGGTTATTTAAACCCGAAAAGTATGCAATGGTTCTGTAACATATTAAATAGAGGGTATAATATGGTCGTGGCAATCTCTACTCACTGCAACCCGCTTGCCAAACCAAAAATATTTCCTTGTTGTTTAATAAATACAGCGGAAATACTCTGCCATCTTATGTAAAAGTTCACAAAATCATTAAATCATTGCTCAATGCTCTCGATTTTTCGCCAGCATTCCATTTAACTTAGTTCATGGTAATGGAGTCCAATCAGCGACCGATTAACTGACTAACTAGCCTCGTGATTTCTAAATAATTATGCAAATTCTTGATTTGCAATTGCAATTATTGTTACGTTAATAAGCAGAAGTCAAAGTCGAATGGAACAAAAACGACAACACCAACAACGACAACAACAAAAAAACTTGGTAAATTATTCAAACGAAAAATTGTTTTTCAACAGCTGCAAAGATCGAACTCAAATGTGACACACACCGAGAAAAAGAGAGACAAAAGTTGGCGACAAGGCGACATTGCAGTTAAAGTGTTGTTGCAAACTGAGTGTTGATGTTGCTATTGTTGTTGTTGTTATTGTTATTGTTATTGTTGTTGTTGTGTCCTCGGCCTGGGGCCAGAAACTGACTGAATGGCTGGCAGCTGTCAGTCAGTTGGACGTTTTTGACCAAATCGTGTAAAAACCGTTGAAAACGACAAACGACACGTCGCAGCTGAAGTCTCGAGCAACAGATGCAAGCTTTTCAATTCAAACTTTTCGAGATGGTTGCGTGAGTTGGCTTTAAGATTTAGTTATAAATTTAATTAAATTTTAAAAATATTTAAATGTATTTAAAGCCAAGTGCGATCTGTCAAGCTTACCACCACTTTTTGGGCCCCTACAACTTCATCGCCCTTCTAGAGTTTGCTCACAATCTTGAAAAAGCCGATATTAATTAATTGTGGCCAGTTGTCTGTCTTGATAATCACATTCTTGACATCATACACACCTTTCGGTATGGGGCACTTCTGGGTAATAAAGGGACAATCCGTATTCTTGCCATACTCCATAATCATGGCAAAATACTTCCAATAGGTATCAAGGAACTGGCAAAAGGATGTCTTCGATAAAGAAAAAAGCGCCTGCTTGTATAACCCACTGCCGGTTATAAGTTTCACCAGATATATACAAATTATAGTCTATATCCTCTTTGTAAATAAAAAAGGATCCACTGAGTCTGTGATCTCTGCCCAAAAGACAGACGCTAAAGTGTGCCTTGAAGCCTGTTGACTTCCAGGACTCGAATCTGGCTTCATACAGTTGTGGAAGAGACATGTATAAAGTCAATGATATTGATTGATTTCTTAATGGGATATTCAATATTACATTTACTAAAAGGTGTTTCTTACAAAAACTTCAGGTGTCAGCATCAATAAAATACAAAGTGGAACCACTGTTATTCCGTAAATATTAACAATCTTTTAACTGCTGCCCATTGATATTTATAGTTAAATAAGCTGACTGATTAAATCAAAATGTGTCTTATTATTATTACGTGTCTAGCCTTTTAAAATATTTTATTATTATTAAATAGATATATGTATAATATCTCTCTTTTTATGTAAAATATAAATTATACACATCATCTTTTAGTTATTTAAACTATAATTTATAAAATTAAAATATGCTTATTATGATGAAGAGTTGTACTTAAGCTTATCAAGTTTTATAGAATTTGGGAATACAAAAAGGGGTTTTACTTCTTTTAAATTTCACTTTTTCCATTTATATATTAATTTTAAAACATTGCATTATTTTCTAAAAATTCTTATTTTATCAGAATCCCATCCCTAGTTCCCCTCCCCTGTCGGCTGTGTTGCCTTAACGCTTTTTGTCACCGGATTTCTGAGTCGGCCGACCCCGTCGCATTGCCTTTCCGCGACTCTGCCCGCGGACCGATTAATTGTTGGCACTGCGCAAGCGCGCGCGCCTCTCCTCAAAAGATTTTTTTTATTTGCTTTGTGTGTTTGGAAAATGTAAATTATACTTTGTGGCATTTTTTCTCCTCTCCTCAGTTGGGCTTTTAATGAGGTACAGCTATTTGCATTTTGATTGACAGCACTGGAGATTGTCGAAATTGGACATGCGCGCGGATGCATATTTGGCAAATGTGATAATGATGCTGGTAACAAAAAATAAAAACAGCAAAAATTCCAAGAAACACAAAACATACTTCTGTTGATTTCAAAATTGTTATTACAGACTTGAAAAGTGTGGTATTTTTTATAGTGCCAAAAAAGGGGTTAGAAAAACGAACGGGTTAAAGTATTTTTGCGTACAGGGTCACACTGTGAATGGTCTAAAAAAATCTGGATAGTGCCACAAAAAGGGGTAAATATAAATGGTACTACATTTTGAAAGGAAAACGCTCTCAGTTTTTTATCAAAGGGTTGGTTAACCATTCCACTGCCACCCTAAAAAGCAGCATTCACCGTTCCAATGAGGCATTCATTTTCCGTTTTTTATTAGCGTCGCGCACATTTCAGTGCGCATATTCAAATTTCCCCATGCTTTTTCTTTAAATTGGAAGCCTTTCCAGGGAACACAAATTTGTATAAAAGGCAGTCAGTCGCCAGGACTCTGCAGTCAATCGTAAGTTGACGTCTCTCGCGAACGGATCTAAATTTTGGATTACTCTGACTGGGATTATAACTCTAATTGGATTACATACTCAAGGATTACAAATAAAATTAGCTCTATCTATTTAAATTAATATTTTATTATTAAATTTATATGTTATTTAAATTAAAACTATTATTTTATGTTGTTTTCCTTCTAGTTTAGAGGAATTTAATGAATGTTTTTGGTTTTTCTTCGAGCCACTTAACAATACTTCCTTTTAACTTTCCATTCCAACAATTTCTCTGCACATAATTTCCTCGAATATTATTGCCCAATTTCTTCTCTCTGATTTTTATCGCTTCTAATTTGCTGTAATTAGCACTGGGAACAAATGTATATTTAATATGATTTTTCGGTTTCTGCCTCGTTGGAGGCCTTAAGCAAATACTGCAACGATTTGCGTGCCAAATTGTGAACAGAGGAGGCAGCACCGCAACTGCTTATGCATTTTGTGCAGCGAGTGCAACAAATTTAATTGTGCCGATAGACATGCATTGGCAGTAAAAACCAAAAACTAATAATACTTGCAAACTGCACAGAAATATGGACTAGTAAAAACCTTAGCTAAAGTGGCAATAAAAATGCACAGCACCGAAAATTTCAGCCCAGCGACCGTGCAATGATATCATTTCGACTCCGTACGCCGCCCTGCGTGTTGTTAATTAAACTCATTAATTTCCGCTGCTGTCGCTTTCCTGCAGCAACAACAACAACCATAGTTCTTTAACTCACTAAAAGGCAACAATAGCAACAACAACGAGGAAATAAAGACGTTAACAATGCAAAAGATACTTGGATACGCAAAACTGCACCCAGGCCAACATCTCCCATTTCGCCTTATAATTTATTTAATATTTCTTTTATTTCGGTTTCTATTTTATTGTATTTATTTTTTTAGCATTCGTTTTTGTTTCTGTTTGCATGCCCAGCGATTTGTTGCCATGTGCTACTGCGGTGGCCAGAAACTAAAATTAATTTTGAAAAATAACAATAATATCTCAAAGTTAGTTTGTCGGCATAATTTTGCCATTTTTTATGGCTTTGCAACTAAGTACGTTCGCTCCTTGAGTCTTTTGTTGCAGCCTTAAGTTAATTTATTAGCTGCAATCATAAAATGCCATTTATTATCTTGGATTACATTTGGGTTTTATTTGTGTTTATTTTATCGAATTGAAAATTAGTGTGTAGTGAATTATTTGAGGCTGAATATTGTTGCGAGAAATTGAATTTAATTCGTAGAGGAATGAATTAAATAATACAAATAAAAATGTCTGCTTGGTGTTAGTGAACTGAACAAGATGGAAAAATAAAGAAAATTATATAGAAAAATAATTATCAAGGAAAGTTTCAAAGCCTAGACCTTTGGCTTTAATTGTTAAATATTCTTTTATGGGTCTTTATACTCAAAAAATTTTAGTGCTTATTCAAGCAACAATCTTTGGCTTTTATTTAGTTCAATTATGTTTTTAAAAATTTATTATTTTTTTTCTCATAAAAAAGGTGGAAACAATGCATACTAAATCTCAAGTAACATCTTTAATTTTAAGCCAAAGAATTTTTAAAAGAAAATTGCTGGGAATCCGCATTTCAAGTGGAAGTCAAACTGTATACTTTTGGTTGTTGTTGAGAATAAATTTAGCAAAAAAATAAATACATATGAAATCTAAAAAGGATGCTTAGAAAATTTTCAAAAATTATTTGACCTTTTTTAATTAATGGCCACAAAAAGTGGCAGAAAGCACGCCATAGCTCTCAAGAAATTCGTAAAGTGATACAATTCTGTGAAAAATTCTAGATTTACTTTACAAGTTAAATCTCTTCCTAAACTGTTGAGCTGCATAAACATTTAAAATACATCAAAATACACATATAAATAAATATTTACCCACATTTATAATGTTCCTTGTAAATCGCAGCCGTCATGCAAGGAAGCAATTTGAATTTACACAAAATTATCTGTTTATAAATTGTCTATGCATAGACAAATTGTGAAGGAGAGTTCACAGCCAGTCCCGAGATCAGGTCATCACGGCTAACCCATAATTATACCGCCCAAGAAGGGCATTCTGAACCGAGTAAGACATAAAAATTATGCCAACTACGGAAATTGACGGCCCCCTTACTGATGGCATGGAAATTGATAATGGCGGAGAGCTGGCGATTTAGCATTTAATTCTAATGCTCCTTAGACATGCAAATGATTTAACTCACGTGAGGTGCATTTTCGTTTTCATTTCAAGTTATTTATATGCAAAAAAATAAAAACACCGAGCACATTTCAAATTTACACTCCAGACCAGAGACCACGCCCAGCGCCAGGCTCACTCGGCGGGCTTTTATGGGGATCAGGCATGCAAATCCACCCAGAACTAATCCATGCGCTTAACTAATAAACACATTAAAGTGTAATTTGTTTTTAATACGCATTACGGAAAACCAGTAACTGTGAGGAAAAACCACAATCTGCAAAGTCTGGCGCTCTCTACAAGCCATTCGGCCATTAGTTGGTAGCTCACAAGCCATTATTAAGCAAGTTAATAACATGTCTGTGGGAATAATTTAATATCTACGTTGATCCAGTTAGGCAGTGGCTTTGCGTGAGATTTCCTCTGAAGATCTGTATTGGTTAATCCATTTTCCAGATTCTACAGATACAGGGTGGGTGGGTTAACTTAATAATACATATATCCACCATCTGGAGCCTAGTTTTTGCATAGAACCGGAACTTTATGATGTCTATCGTGGATTTAAACTGGCTGAAATTAATTGGAATAAAAATTAAGGAAGCTTAGCAATGTGTTTTTCAAAAGCATTCATGAAAAATAGAAAGTTATTTATATTTTACTTTATAAATTTAGCTTAAAAGTTTGCTTGAAATAACTTGCAAATCAATCTGGAAAATAGTTTATTCAACTATTATTTTAGTCATCCATATATTAGACTTCAAATCGTATTTCCTTATTTCGTTTCTTTTCCTTATTTTATTTTTATAACTTAAAGAATTATGCCTGAAGCAAGCCATAACTTTACCATAAATATTATTTAATACATAAATGACTATCTTTCTTGCCCATCAAACTTCGTGTTAAAAAACAAAATCCCATAAATATGCGTAAGTTGAGATACCTTTAAGGTGGATACGCAGAAGATATACTATATAAATCATAGATTTAGCTTCTGAATGGACTCAAAACTAATTAACAATGGGGGGCAGGTTGGAGGCAGACATTCTGAGCAGTTCGTGTGGCACGGTGCATGGTGTGTGGATGCATCATGCAAATTTACTAAAGTGTGAAATATTGCAAATTCATGCATGCACCACAGGTGGCCATCGCAGCTGGACTGTGGACCGGACCTGCAGACCAATAAATTAACACTCTATTTTCATACAATACTTTGGCCAGATCGCATGCAAACCAAAAGACTCAAGGCAGAAAATGCTCGAAAAGAGCTTTTCCTTTGGCCAACAATTAGCTATGCATATGAAAACGTATTTCATTTGTGTTCCAGTTTTGCATCAGGGGCACGCCATGGTCTCTACTGGGTTTTGTGGTAGCAATAAAATGCATTTTTATTTAATAAATATTTTTCTGGGCAACACCTTATAACTAATGGAATTTTGTTGATTAATTTTGTCTGTTTTTTTCTGGGGTGAAGGGGAAAATGCAGTGGTAATTGCGGAAAGCATTTGTTGGGGGAAGAAAATATATTGTTGCATCCTAATGGATTATTAAAATGGTTTCAAATATTTAAGTATTATTAAAAATAAGTGTAAAATGTTGTTCATTATTTGTAAATACATTTTATATTTGTTGTATAGGCTCAAAGAGGTTTTGGTTGTCGTGTTTTATATTTTTAGCCCACAGCTTTGTTTATTAGTTTTCAATTAGGCAATTACTTAATTTTCCCGCTGCTTAAGCCAATTTAAAATGGTATTTTAACTACCTTTTATAGCATTTAAATTCCCTTCAAATAATTTATTAATTTAGAGACTTGCTCAAAGATTTAAATATGTATTATAAGAATAAGTGTAAAATGTTGTTCATTATTGGTAAAAACATTTTTAGTTTGTCTTATAGGCTCAAAGAGGTTTTTGTTCACATATTTCATATTTTTAGCTCACAGCTTTGTTTATTAGTTTTCAATTGGGGAATTACTTAATTTTCCCGCTGCTTAAGCCAATTTGAAATGGTATTTTAATTACCATGTATAGCATTTAAATTTCCTTCAAATAATTCATTAATTTAAAGTCCTGCTCAGACGTATTGTGACAGGAAGCAAACTGAAATTAGTGAAGCTTATCGCGTCTGTCAGGCTGAAACTTCCGCAACTCTTCGGCTTCGACTTTGGCTGTTGACAATGCCGCACAACAATGAGCATTTTGGACATATGTCTGTTCTATCCAGCGATTTCATTTCCCCCCCCCCTTCTTCGACAGTCCCGGGGAAAAACGGCGAACGGAAAACCTACCGTAAATAATAAAAGAAATCGTCTTAGGCACGCATCTCGGCCGGCTGATGGACATTCTCGCACAGAGGCGTATAAAAACAGGACATCAGGACAACGAATGCCCCACAGGACATCACTTTGAATATAAAGCAAGCGAATAAAACACAACAGCGAATGAATGAGCGAGGGGAAAGGACGTGTGGCATAAAAAACACTTCAGACGGAAGAGAGAGAGAAAATAAAAAAGAATTTCTTATTACAGATATTTTGCTTATCTGCAGCAAAACATTCGTTCACACTTCCCACAGGACCTGGACTTTGTGTGTGTGGGGATTCCTTCCCTTTCATCTCTGCTTAGGGCCACCACCACCACTGAGGGTGAATCTGAATCCCACCCTCCGCACACACACATGAAACTTGGATGGACACAAATCCGCTTTTATATTTTCAACTGTCAATCGTCGTCGCAATTTCGCCTCGCACTCCCCCCGTTCAGTTTGTAGGTGTTGGAATTATAATCAAAGTCCAGTTGAGTCCTCCCTCCACGCATTCCTGGCATTATCTTGGCCTCTCCAGACCTCTTCGTCTCGATTTTATTTTCTTTTTATTTGCTCCTCTTATTTTGGCCCACAAATTGTAAAGTGAAAATTCCAACAAAATTTCGCTCTTAATGCCCTTTTTTCACTTGACTGACAGGCCACTGGCTGGATTTTCTCCTTCGCAGGAACAGGGTTTTCTTTTTTTTTTGCTTTCTTTTCTTTCTAAAAACTCCCTTTTCCCTTTTCTTGGCTTGGCCTTTATTCAATGGTTTCCTTTTTTTATTTTTAAACTTTCCGTTTGCAATTTGTTGCATACTTTTGTGAAATACATTTGTTAAATTAGTTTTTGCGGGCAGATGGTAATCAAGATCGGAAAATACTGAGTTTTCTCTTTTATGGTACCGAAATTGGGGATAGAAATAATTATAGAAGGGGAAAACTGAGAAGGAATCAGAGCAAACCTATATAAAACTTTAATTTGGAAAATATTTAGTGATTTTATTGCATTTAGTATTTTTGTTAAAAACAAAAGAAGGTGTTAAATGTACTTATTTATTATATTTCCACAATTTTTAATGTTTTTTATTGAAAAACTTTATATTATGTGGTTTTATTTCATTTTATTTTGTATTAATTCAATGCAATTTATTATTATTCATTTATATTAAGAGAATATTTTATTATATTAAGCATATAAAACTAAAAAATTTAAGATTTTAAAGCATTCAAGTCAATTATTTCACAGAACGAACAAATTTAAAGGGTTTGTCCTGAGTAAAATATTTTTACCCAGAATTAAGTGTACAGAATCCTTAGTTTTGTAAATTTTCTATAAACTACTTAATGCCATAATAAAAAACGCAACATTTCCACAATTTATTATGTTTTTTTATTATATTTCTTTGTTTTATTTTGCAGTAATTCAATACAATTAATTGTATTTCATTTATTTTAAGAGTATAATCTATTACAATTAACATTTGAAAATCAGAAAGTGCTAGATTTTAAAGCATTCCATTCGAAAATTTCACAGAACGAAAACATTTAAAGGGAGGAGCATATTTTTTCCTAGAATTAAGTATACAGAGCCTTTAGTTTTGTAAATTTTCTATTAACTACTTAATGCCAAAATAAAAAACTCAAAATCAAACATTTTAAAACCATCTTTTCCTACCCAAAAAATAATTTATCTTACAAGAAAAGACCATTCCTTTCACAGAAATCCCGCTTAACTTTGAGAAAACAAAACTTAGCTCGCAGCTATAGTCACATTTTCCCATCAACTTGTTCAAATGGCTGCATATTTAGGTTTATGACAACGCAGAACATAAATCTCACAACTGCTCGCCAGGGTTGCTCGATGCTAATGAGCCGCGTCCAGGTCGGGATGTGTTCATATGCCGGATGTGGCCGGGATTTCACCTATTGTGGCTGGGAGCAGAAAGTTTTGTGTGGCGGCCAAGAAGCACCAACAATGAATCAGAAGCAGAGCCAGGAAAGAAAACCTTAACCCCAAACCCCGTGGCAGCCGCCAGTGAAGCGTTAGAACTGCCAAGTTTGCGAAAATTTCGGAAATTTCCGAATGTCGTGGGGGGTGGCGCGTATACATATATCTTCGCTTGCCTTGCATGCATAATAATAACAATCATAAAAATTGCGGCAGGATAAAGACGAGGAACGAAATTATGCATACAATAATCATGGTTCATGGCTTCGTTTTCTTGGCTAAACTTTTGCCCTGCCATTTGAATTTATGACTAATCAAATGCATATAATTTTTACTAGCCGAAGATTTATGTGCGCTGATTTGGTGGAGTTTATGGGAAGGAGAAGAATGTGGGAAGAGAGCCACCCCTATGTAAATTGATGCCACCCTTATTTTAAATGCAAATGAGGCGCAAAAAGGGGTTGGGGTTAACCAGAAGCTCAGAGGTCTTGAAGGGTGATTTTGGTTTGTTGGAGATTTTAAAAAATTCAAATGGCGGCTTAAAAATGAAACTGACATCCCCTTTGCTCTAAAAAATGAAATTTTCAAAATGGAGGGTAATTTTTTAAGACCGTTTGAATATCTTCAAATATATATGAAGCTTTAAGTCTCTCTTTTCTTAGCTTTCAATTGAGGTTCAAGCTAAGATTATAAATTACTAAGATGAAGATGTAATAATTACCTAGAAGAACTAAGTAGAAATATATATATAACTATAAACAAAATTTCTTTTAAATTTAAACCAAAGAAAACTTAAGAAAAACTCCTTTTTTGTTACCATAATGACACTGGCACTGCAAGGTAAGCTTTTCCATAATGCACAAAGTCTTCTTGAATATCTACATCTACAAATGTTTCTAGACAAAACAAATAAAATCGATTTTATGTCACTTGCCATGGTGGCTTTTCCGCTGTACATGTACATATGTGCAGCAGCAGCAGCAGCAAGGAAATAAGAAAAAAGGGAAAATGAACAAGAAAATTCTCTTTGCTCTCGGGGTTTCCCCCTTTTTTTTTGGAGGTAAAACTTTCCTATTTTTGCATGAGCTTGGGGGTCTGGGATGTGTGGCCTTATATGTAGACTGAATACAGCTTCCAGACTGTGCGTCCAAGATAAGAACTGGGGGAAAACTGGGTACGTGGAAATACGAGAAAAGGGGGCGTCTGCCTTTCGGAGTTTCCTGCTGCAAGGAGCGTGTGCGAGATCTGTCTGCCCTGCAGCAGGATATCCGGTTTCCAATGTATTCGCACAGACAGACAGTCGAGGGAAGGCAAAGGGGGACTGTGCAACTTGTTTCGCATGGCATTCAAGTCGAAGCCATTCGTTTCTTGGTATTTAAACTGGAATTAGTCAAGGAAAAGTTGCAAATTGAAATGGATGTAAATAAATGTGGGAAGAAATTAAGAGGGAATACTTACAAATGTATATAAATAATGTTGCTAGATTTAATTTAAATAAAAGAAGAACGTTATTCGGGGAGCAATATTTAAATCTTATTTAAAATGTATTGTTTTCAAGGAAAAATGAATAAAAATATTGTGAATATCTTTTTCAAACATTCAAAACTTAAAAAAAAAACTTATACTACGGTCTTCATTATAATAAATTATTTTATTGAATTTAATTAATTTAAATGAAAAACCTCTTTCCTAAATTGTTTTTTAAATATTATTATTCTGCACTATATTTTCTCTTAGCTATTTTCTCAAACTAGTTACCACAATTTTGTGGTTAATAACAATAACAATACCTCCCAATTTTCCTTAACCACTTAAAGCAATGTGTGTGGCGTTTTGACCCATGTAAATCCCATGGTTATGACCAAAATTACAACCGCCAAAAAAGAAAATTGTAAACAAAAACATTAGAGGCGCAACTAAAAATAATTTATGTTGCTTGCTTTTAGGCGAAACTATTAATTTACCACAAAGTTAATGAAAGATAATTTCAAAGCAGGGAGCAGCACATACTTTACCATTTTGGCCATTGAATTTTATGCCCAGAGCAGCGTAAAAATTACACGAAAAATTACCGAGTGATGAGATGCTTTTAGTGCTAATGCTCAAATGTACCCGGCGATCTGCTGACCACAGCAAAGACGGCAGAAAAAA
>VNJV01007558.1:0-10949 GCA_008042635.1 Drosophila nikananu
ATGCTTTCCTTGGCAGGAATAGTTACCCCCCATGCATACCTTGAAAATTTGTCAATAATCGTGAAAACGTTTTTCTTATTCACGAAATACAAATCGATATGCACTATTTCTAAAGGTGTATCCGGTGTTTCCGTCACGCTGTACTTAATTTTGTGAGGCCTTCTATCGTATTTCTGTGTTTGACAGCTGTCGCAATTATTAATTGTTTGCGCTATCACTTGCCTCATATGGGGGAAAATCACCTTTCTTTTTAAATGGGCCAGTGTTTCTTCTATTCCCCTATGATTGCTTTTCCTCCTGAATAGTTACGACCAATTCCTCCGGTATCAGTAATGCTACCGTTCTCTTAGGTTTCAGAATTTCTTTGAGTTTACGGCCAATCGTCTCATCGTCGAAATTACTTTCTGTCCAAGTTATCCGCATTTTGTTCCTAAATGGAACGTGCTTCGCTACTTTAGACGCTCGACCCTTTTCTATAACCACCTGAATGTTATATTCATTCAGAGGCTTCTCCGAGATTGGGAATCCCAACTGTAAATCTTCTTCCGCGGAGTGTATCGTTTCTCCATCTGTTGCTACCCTCGAGACGTTTTCCAGTACGTTGAGCTCTGGTTGGATTCTGCTCAGCGCATCCGCCACTACGTTTAAGGAACCCTTCTTGTATACTATCTCGTAGTCATACTCCAACATCTGGAGTCTCCATCTCACGAGTTTAGAGTCTGGTTCTTTGATGCTCATAAGCCAAGTTAATGGCCTATGATCTGTCACTATTTTAAACTTGGTGCCGAACAAGTAGTGCCTGAAATGCCTTATCGACCAAATATTGGCCAGCATTTCTTTCTCTATCGTGGCATAGTTTATTTCGGAAGTCGATAGGGTCCTACTTGCATACGCTATTGGTCTGTCAGTTCCCAAGTTTCCCTGGGATAGGACTGCTCCAATGGCGAAATTGCTTGCATCCGTGGTCAGGATGAATGGTTTCTCGAAATCGGGGAATTGTAAAATTGGGTCGTTGCACAAAAGTGTTTTGCACACCTCAAACGCTTCCGTATATTCTTCGTCCACTTGGACTGGCTTTTTCCCTTTAAGTTGTTTCGTCAACGGTTTTGTTATTGCTGCAAAATCCCTGATGAACTTCCTGTAGTACCCTAACAATCCTAGGAAGGATTTTATCTGCTTCCTAGTCCTCGGGACGGCAAATTTCTTAATTGATTCAATTTTTCCTGGATTTGGTTTGATACCTTGCGGGGTCACTACGTGCCCTAAGTATTCCACCTCTGTCCTTAGAAATTCCGTCTTATCCAACTGCAGTTTAAAATTGGCTTCCGTAAGCTTCCTAAAAACTTTTTCTAAGTCTGTAATATGTTCCTGCAACGACGCTGAGAACACCATGATGTCGTCCATGTAAATGAGACAACATTTACCCAACAACTCCCCAAAGATGTTGTTCATCAGTCTCTGGAACGTTGCGGGAGCATTATTCAAACCAAACGGCATCCGGACGTATTCGAAATGGCCTCCTTCTGCGGAAAAAGCCGTTTTTGGAATGTCCGCCTCGTGGACTTCAATCTGATGATAGCCACTTGCTAAGTCCAACGTAGAGAAGTACTTAGCTCTGCCTAGATTGTCTAATAAGTCATTTATTATAGGTAATGGATATCTATCCTTTACTACCTTTTCGTTCAATTTCCTATAATCCACCACCATTCGCCATTTTCTTTCTCCGGAGGCGTCCTTCTTTTTAGGCACCAGCCAGACTGGAGCACTCCAAGGCGAATGGCTATGTCTTATTATCTTCTGATCTAATAGCTTTTCCAACTGGTTCCTCACCTCCTGTTTTTCTTTAAACGCGTACCTATAAGGCCTGGCATAAATAGGAATGTCATCCTTCGTTCGTATTTGATGCTTCACCGCGTTTGTAAACGACAAGTTGTCCCCCTCTTTGTGAAATATCCCTGGATACTTCCTACAAATCCTGCGAAGCTCTCCTAGCTCTTCCTTATTTAAATGGTCTGTCCGGATTTTGTCAAACGGAACGTTAGTCCCACTGTTCCTTTCCCCTTCTATCGTGTTCAATTCGAAATGTTGCTTAGTTTTGAATTTAACAACATTTAGTGTTTCTTCCAAAAATAATTCTTGGTCCGAATCTGCCCTATAGATCCCCTCTGATATTTCCATATCCTCTTTCACTATGGTTCTGTTTATTAGGAAATCTCCGTCTTCCAGTCGCACCGGAACAGATATGACCTTTCTTGATTCGGCCTCTATTGAATACAGCTCTGATGGTCTGTAGGTTTCGAAGTGAATCTTCTGTTTCACCTCTGCTACCTCAAACCACCCTTCCTGTATATCAATAATCGCCCTCAATTGCTGCAGCATATCCATTCCGATCAACCCCTCGAAGAAGTGGTGAAATTTAAAGAGGAGCACTCTCATTTTACCTATTCCCCCGAACTCCGTGAACATTGGTAAGAATGCTTCCCTCTCAACTTCATGTGATTGTGCAATAGTTTTAATGTTTATTGGGTCCTTCAATTTCCTTATGTACTGGGGATGTACCAACTCTGGCCGAATAAATGAAAAGGTTGATCCTGTATCTATTAATACTTTTATTGTTTTTCCGGGCGTAATTTCTACTAGCAAATAGGGCAATGTTGAATGGCTTTTTCTAGCCCCTAGATATCCTGTGGCTTGCTCGAGGCTGACTGCTGAAAATTTGCGTCGTCCTCTTGAATGTTATGTAGCTGGCCACTGCTCAAGGCCCTACCGCCATTCTTATCCGCAGTGCCGCTTGAATTAAATGACCTCTTAGAATTGTTTGAGTTGTAAGACTGCCTGGACTGTCCCGAATTGTTTGAATTTCTGGACATCCTGGACTGGCCACTGCCTTCTGTGTTTGATTGTGGTTCAATCGCTAACTGTCCCCTGCCATAGTTGTTGTCATAACTATTGCCGTTATACCCGTTGTTATAATTAGAGTTGCTACCATTATAACCATTGTAGTTATTTCCATTATTATAATTGTTGTTGTACCTGTTACTGTTGTAACCGTTCCACTGCCTACCTCCATTCCCCTGATTTTGATTCCATCTGGCGTTCCTATTTTGATAACCGCGATAAGGGCGCTGATAGTTTGAACTATCCCCCTGACTGAAACTCTCTGCCCTGAATGGATTACCCATCATCGGATAAGGGAATCCGAAACCTGGCCATCCATTCATATTGGTCATGGCAAATGGCATTGGGAATGGAGGAGGGTTGTTTCCTCCCCACTGGTACTGAGACCAACTGCCTGTCTCTCTGTGGGCCTCCATCATCTGGGGTTCCTCCTTCTCCTGCTCCTGTTTCTGAGTGGCATTATCTCCCGACTCTACCGTCCCCTGAGCTTTGGGTTCCGGATCAGTAACTTCCAAAGAAGCTAACTTTTCCTCCCTACAAGCTATCTCATAAGCTTTAGCTATGTCGGGGACTCCCATGTTTCTTATGGTTACTCCTATCGGTCCTTTCAAGGCCGAAATAAAAGCGTTGAGTACCATTTCCTCATACCATTTAATTTTCTCACTCCTCAGTATTATGCTGTTCTCGCCTGTTTTGATTAAACCCACTAAGGCTTTCTTTAGAGTCATAACCCTAGTGTAAAGGGCTTCTACGTCCAGTTTCTTTTCCTTGATATGGGTCAGCTCCATTATCAAGTCTTGCTCCGATCTCTTGTCCTTGAAATGGGAGACCAGTATTCTCTTAATCTGATCCCAATTCAACTCAGACTCGTCCAGATCCAAGACCTTGTCCGCCGCTCCTACTATCTTGCTTCGGACCGCTCGAAGTGCTATCACTCCTATATTTGATCTTTCTTCTCCCCTAATCAGGCCTAATACCTGCTCTACTGCTGCTATAAACCCTTTTAACTTTCCCCCTTCGCCATCATATTTCGGAATAATCTCCACCAAGTCTATTACCTTGATGGCTTCTAGTACGCTTGGGGTTGATGACCCCCTAGCCTCTTGTCCCCCTGTTGGATTTGACATAATTGCCTCTCGTGTCCGTGTACTGTCTACGTATCTAAGATCGCTGTGTGCCTACCCTTAATACTTGGACTAATTGGTAATTAATATGCATAAGCAGTGAGCTGCTGTGTACTTATTTCAATAATATAGATTATGCTTAATAAGCTAAGTGTTAAATTTCGAATTGTGTGTGTTGTTTGTGTTGTGTGTTACTTAGTCTAATTCAGTAATAATAATAGTAATTAGTAGAATGTGTATTTGCCAAAACCGGGTCTCCGTGTATATCTGTGTGCCGGGCACGTGTATAGTTATAGTGACTCCTCAAGCGTCCGTGATTGAAATGGAGTTTCTGTAATTAGTTTATTGTGACTAAATTTTCAATATTCAATATTATTTTTAGCAAAATGGAGTAATCAAAATAATGTCGCTTGTTTTTCATTTGTTTATTGTTGAGTTTGTTTTGCCCTCGCATGCTGAAGCTAGCTGCTCAGCTGTGCCATACAGCTTCACAACCAATAGCGGACAGTCATTGCTAAGGCATCCCTTTCACTTGCGTACCGTAATTCTTGTTCCAAGCTCTCCACCCATACCTACGCTAGGCGGCCGCTCTGTTCGTTACAGTGCGCCGCCTAATACATGTGCATGGCTGGCTCACTAAATTCCCCTTTTATTTATATCTCCTCTTTACTTTTCATATGCGGTGATTTATTCAAAAAATTTCCGATATTATTTCACATTCATTCTTCCGCTGCATTCATTTTTCCATTATTAATATTTAAATACATTTTATGCGAATATCCACCCCCATGCTAAGCGGCCGCCCTGTGCGTTACAGTGCGCCGCCTAATACATGTGAATGGTTCTCTTGCTCTCAATTATCCACTTGGTCTCGTCCTCACGCTAGGCAGCCACCCTGTTCGTTACAGTGTGCCGCCTAATACATGCGAACGAGCCCCAATTTTTTTTTTAAATTCCTACTTCAGGTCCGTGGTGTTTACCGATCCGTTTGTATACAGCGTTCTCCTCAACCGAACCCCGGACTCCGACCGCTCGAACCGTCTGGTCTGGCGTCGACCGACGCCCGATTACCCGGCGAACTTCTCGTTGCATCGAACCGTCGACAACCGTTGTCGCTTGCCGACGGTCGTTCGTCTGCTTGAACCGTTCGCCGCGAACCGCCTGCCAACATCCGCCACCGACCATTCGACCGATCGAACCGAACTTCTTCCCGTGCATTCTATTGCTGATTATTTCTTATTTGTTTTATTCATTTCGTGTTTTATATTTTCCATTTGCATTAGTTTACTTGCGATTACTTATTTTTTATTTATTTTATTTATTTTTGTTTTTTTTTTTTTTTTTTTTAAACTCCATTTCACTCACAAACACTCTACTCACTGTTTCGTTTTCCTTACAATGCTATTATGATAATAATAATTTTTTCCATCCTTGGACGTCACGAATTCCGTCTGTTGAATCGTCCTTAGTCGCAAGGCCTGCCGACTGCGCCAGTTATGTCCAACGTAGGTTGGACTCCTTGCCGAGAATCAGTTAAGTTGAGGCCCCCGAAAATAATAACGTCTGGTGTAGTTGAGTTTTAAAAGCTGAATGAATTCTTTTATTTCTCTTCTTATACTTCAGAACTTGGTTTGATACATATTGCTTACTCTAATGTGCTGATTAATCAAAAGTAGAAGTGGAGCGGATGCGATTCTGCGTTGTCAAGACGTTCCCCGATGGTTGTATTGGTTTCTTCCCAAGTGCTATTCTCAGCGTTTCAAATGGTTGTCGATGCAGCGTTTCTGGTGTTTACTTGGTACCCTACGTCCCAGTGTTCGAGTGGGTCTCTGGTTGCCGAGGTGGCTTTGGCGGGGGACCGCCGAGGGTGTATGCTGAGGCGGTAACTCGCGCAGAGGGGCTACCTTCTCCCTCACCGGCTCCAGTTTGACAATAATTGGAGGATCAACCAGTGATTTGTGTGTTTTACGGACCCTAAAAATGTCTTGGACTCTCGGCGCAGGGACCAAGTTCATAACGAAACACAGCTTGTTGAACATTGGTCGCAATATCTCCCCCTACGTGAAAGGGACCCCGTGCATTCTTAGTGTACACTCCTCGCCTTCGGCACGCTGTGCGTCGAGCCTACCTTGCACCGATCCAATTTGTGACTTCAGGGAGCGCGACTCCTCAACTTCTCTCTCAAGCTGGGACATTCGATCGGCCATCTGCTTCATCTCTGTGGTAACACCTAGAAGCCGTTCCTGCAGCACTCCAAGCATCCTCTCCTCGCGAATGGTTGATTTAATGAGCTAAGCTTGCACATCGAACCGGCTATTCATAGCCGCGATCAGCATCGGTGGGGCAGCATCCGATGTGGCATCAGAGGGACGCTCTCGCTTGACACCTGAAGTTTCCTTCAAGCGCTTTCCCTCTGGCAAAACCATTTTTCTCTTCTCTCTTTGTGAGTTATTGCGAGTGGACGATGAAATTTGCTTTGTGCTTTGTGTTCTTTCTTCTTCCCTTTTGCTTGAGTGTTTTCGGTGATGCGCGTTGAGTTGGTTTCGGTTGTTGCTGGTTTGTACCTTCGCGCGTTCGAAGTTAAATGCACGCTTAAAATATCTATTATAATATTTTTAGCGAAATGTTTATCAAATATGATTCAAGAGTGTTTAAGCGATTTTTTGAGAGATGCTTTGTTCGGCGATTTGTGAATTAAATAGCTCTTTTTAATTATTCAAGGGGAGCGACAAAAAAACACGTCTTGTTTCTCTTATGTTCTTCTTTTAAATTTTCTGCTGATTGAATATTATCGAGTTAAAGTCTAATCTTTCGCACATAAATTCGATAAATTAAATTTTTTAATATATTTCGATTGCTTCCTAAATTCCAACTCCAGCTTCGACACGTAAATCGAACAACGAAATTATTTACATACAAACGACCCAGACTTTCGAAAATATATTAAAATATATCTATATATATATATATCCATCAATTTTAAATAAATTTACGATGACCCGTGTCCGTCTGAAACACTTCGAGTCCAGAGTCTGCAATCCAGCAGCACCCAGTCAATCCAAATATACTTTTTAAATTCATCTCGCCCAAGCCCGAGCGCTATGGAATAAGGTCAAGAAAGAAAAATAAATAAAGCAGCTCAATTCAATTCCGCCCGAAAATTCCTTTCGAACTTCGGTACTATATATTAATTTTTATTTTCACTTTAGTTGACACTGGGATCATATTGGAATGCCAAGGGATTGTATGATGCCATTGATCTTTGTGTGCTCACGAGGTGTCTAAATTGGGAATTTTCTCTTCTTATCTTTCTTCTTTTCGCATAAGTTCTGGCTTCCATGTCTTGTACTGCGGCCGATGTTCGCACGTCGTCCTATAGTCATTTTGGTCTATGGACACAGTGGTGAATTTAAGCTCAAGTGCACGATCCACATAATTTACATAGTTCAACTTACCACCTTAAAGACCAATGCCTGCAGTTGAAGTTGAATATAAATTTGCACAATACACGTGATTAATTTGATGGTTTCAATTGGTATATTAGGAAACGAATAACATTTTTTTTTTTTACTTTTTTCACAATATCACAGTGAGTCGAAATTTTAAATATTTCTAGAGATTTACCTTTTAAGTGACACGTCTTCAATGCTGGCTCGGCTGGAACTTTTAACTTTAAACGCGTTTTTCTCGTAAGTACAATTTTCAAAACAGTTGCATTGATATCTCAATTTCGTGTGATTCTTAAGACATGTCTTTACTAACCATTATTTACTGATTTAAGAAAATTCTCAACATCAAAAAAAGAAATAGAAAAATGGGAAAATCAGACGGCGCCCTGTGAGAACTAGAGATTGGGTGAGGAACGACAATCCAGTCGAATGTGGGAATGTGGCACGTATTCCCAAATTTTGCGTCACCTTTGGTAGTGAAGCTATCGTAGTGGTGGTAGACGACCTGATCAAAACATTCGAAAGGATGGACCCAAAGATAATAGCTTATGCTGACGACATAAGCATAACTATCACGGGAGTCTGTCCATTGACCCTCAGCTCGATCATGGAATCAACACTCAGGGAGATATGTGAGTGGGCGAAGAAGGTAGGACTCAGTATCAACGCGGAGAAGACGGACCTCATTCTCTCCACGAAGAGATACAAGGTGTCGCTATGGGTCCCCCCGAAAATTAATTCAACCAGGCTAACCCCGAAAACATAAGTCAAGTACCTCGGAATTGTGTTAGACAGCAAGCTGGCATGGAAGCCCAATGTATTAGAGAGGATAAAAAAGGCCACCATAGTGGTATATGCATCCAAGAAGATGCTCAGCAGCACATGGGGCCTCTCACCCGTTCTAATGCACTGAATTTACATCTCGGTGATGCGTCCAACTCTGATGTATGGCGTCTTAGTGTGGTGGCAGGCCATGGAAAAGAATACTTATAACAAGCTCATGGAGAGAACTCAGCGGCAGGCACTGCTCTGCATAACAGGGGCGCTGAGGTCAACCCCCACAAAAGCACTCGAAACTATAAAAGGAGTTGATGCCCTAGACATCCACGCGCAACTGATTGCAGGAAACGCCAAGTTGCATCAGGGAATATGTCTACAAGGATTCGGGCATAGTTCAATTGGTCGAGACATGAGCAGTATATCTGACAACATGGTTACCAGAACGTGCCCGGATGTGAAAACAACTACATTCATGGGACCAGACGACTGGAAAACAGGTCAGGACCATGCTCAACACCAAGATGGAAGGAGGAGTTGGAGCGGGCATATACTGCACAGACCCTGAAATGAGGCTGTCATATAAACTACCAAGGCAATGCAGCATATTCCAGGCGGAAATATTCGCCAGAGGGAAACAGGCAGAGCTTGCACAGAGCATAGGCCGCCCACATGAAGCGGTCAACTTTTTCGTAGACAGTCAAGCGGCGATAAGATTCATGCAATCGTCAGGGGTCAGTTTCAAAAATGTGCTGGCAAGCAGGGAGGCACTAGAAATCGTCAGCATCCATCCGGATCTACTGGGTTCCCAGCCACCACCAAGGCATCGATGGTAACGAGACGGCCGCCGAACTTGCAATGGAAGGCGTCGGACTGACGAATGAAAGAATAGAAAGCGAGCTAGAGAGTCGGGCCGACACACGAGCCAACAGCAGGTGGAGGAGAAATTCCACAACCTGCAAAACATCAAAAATCATGTGCAAAGAGCGCAACACAAAACTCATTCACTACGTGCTGCATCTTCCAAGGAAAGATTGCAGACTCTTAGTGTGAATTCTTACTGTCTAGCTGAATCACATGCAGTCAATCTGGGCATCTGGGAAATCGCCAAATGCCGGAAATGCGATGAATCCGAGGCAACCGAAACCTTGGAGCATCTCATTTGCAAATGTCAAGCCCTAGCAAGGGCAAGAATAAAATACATAGGCACTCCGGTTTTGGCATCTTTTGAAAACCGCGTAAACACTCTTTAGGTCCACTCAGAAACTTTCGGACAGCTAAGGGCCATATTGGTCGTGCGTGGCTCCGCGAGGGCCATCCGACATAACCTGACTTAACGTATCGTAGTGGGAAGGTACTTTTTAGATACTCCTTGTATATAATCTTTCTGAAAGTTCCTTAAAGACTCAATTTAGTTCTTAAACAGACTTAGCCCTTTTACCCTTTTTTAGGCTGTCTTACGTCCTGTCATACTCGATGTTTTCTTACATTTTGTGCTCTTTTCATTTCAGTGCGCCAAGCAACATAACTTTGAAAACATTGACCTCATTGAAAAGTGTGCCAGCAGCGAACATGGTCTGGAGCTTCTTAAATTAAACGGAGAAGCCACTCTTGCAATAAGGCCTCTCGTAACTTTCATTCCGACTGTGACAATTGACGGATCACAAGGAAGACAGGCTTCTATTTTGAAAAACCTGTTTTCAGAAGTATGCAAATCTGCCGGTGATAATATGGAAATTAAAAATGTATGCAAATCCCCAAACCTATACAAGTCCTAAACTTTTAATCCGAATTAAAAATAAAACTGAAAATAAATTGTAGGAAAATTTTAAGTTTTAATTATGGCAGTTTCATTGTACAACCAGCATGACGCCTGCAGCGTGAAATATATCCGTATATTTGGGGTATAGATGATGATCAAGAAAGCTTTCTCTCTTCCAAGTGAACGGACGTGTTTTTTTTCTTGCGCTCTCGTTTTGTGTTAATTTTTTGATTAAAACAACCGGGGTTTTATTAAAATTTTCTATATTGTGATTATTAAAGTTCTTGTTCACTTCGTGTGCATGCAGCTATTCTGTTTTGTGTAATTAATTGCTATTTATTTCGCAATTTAGTTGTGCTGCCGGTGTTTGCTTTGCATTTTTTGTATTCCTCTTTGTGCCTTCCCCGTTTAGTTAGCGCAGTCGCGACAGCTAAACATTAAGCTCGCTCCCACGCTCACCCGCTTACCCGCTCTCTCGTTCTCCATCTCTTTCAGTGCAGCTGCACTTTTCTTATCTATATTCTTAAAAGTACAGTGGTAACTCCCCATAATGTCCGATATTGTCTGTCCAGTTAAAACCTGTAAAGATAATATTATTACTGCCGCTGATCTTACAATCGGCTGCTGGCTGTGCGATAACATATTGCACGCCAAGTGCGCTGGTTTTGCAGGAAGGGCGGTAGATGATATAAAAAAGAACATCGGTTTACGTTACTGCTGTGCGGCCTGTCGCGAGGTTGAAAGAGAAATGTCGACTTTTATGCGGCAGACCAAGGGCGGTTTTAAGGAAATATTATTGAGTTTTCGTAGAACTCAAGATATGTTCTTGGCGCTGGATACTCAATTTAATAGCCTCCACCTACTAAATGAGTCTCCTAGGCGCAAAAAAACCGCACCTGGCCTGCAGCATCTGGTCGGATCTCAGAAACCAGCGGCAGG
>VNJV01007568.1:0-11875 GCA_008042635.1 Drosophila nikananu
GTCTTCTTTATATTCTAAATTATGATCTTTGTGTTTTAGAGGAAAACCCCTTTAATATTGGGAACCCTAATTTGAAAACACTGTTTGTTTATATATTAAATCGAAGTAAAAACCATATTAATCCAACAAGTATAGTACAACATATTTGTAGGAACTATATGACGGGTCTAAGACCTCCTCTTGATACTTTATTTTACTTGTAAATTCAAGTCACTGGCCCACTGTGCCAGTTGCCGCTTGCCGCTTCCTCGTGTAAATATTTAAGGTGCTGTTGGCGCCCTCTTAACTCCTCTCCTGCCTTAAGATGCTCCGGTGTACGGAGGAGCAAGTGCAGCCTAAGCCATTGAGTGAGAGGATCAGGGTGAACCTGGGAACCTCAGGCTGGAATATGGGATGCAGAAGGGTGAAGTTGAGTAACAATAGCTGCAGTTTGAAAAATATATTATGGTTTTGTGCAATCTTTAAAATGTTTTTTCTGCCAGCTTAGGGTTTTAATTCTTCAAAAAAACAAGCAGCTTTACCATATACGTATGTAGCTGCCAAGAAAAAAGAGAGTTTATTGTATTTCCAAAGCCCTCACAGCACCCCCGGAATCTGCACCATTTGAGGCGTCTCTGATTGCCTCGCTGATCAATCGCGGCGTTGCCAATCAGCGATTGAGCCGACGCTTTTCGGCCAACTGGGCCGCGGGCGTAATTCAATCGAATGGCAGAGCCACAGAGCCACAGAGCCAGGACCAGCGACCAGGAGAGGGAACTCCGCATCTTCCCTTTCGCCTCTCAAATAATTTCGCTTACAATTTGCCATATTTTGTGTCACGCTTTGTCTTCGTTGCAATTTTTATGCATCGCGGTGAAAAAGGATATACGAAAGGGGTGTGAAAATGGGATCCTGGGAAAGCTGCATGTGCCAGCTTCTTTGGCTCGACTACACTCAGTGCCACACACTTTCCCGCTCCCTAGCCAGTGCCTTATCCTTTTTATGCTCCTGCAGCTGCTTAAACGTGTTTCAAATACGCAATTTCCTCCCCCTCGATGAGAGCTGGCTGGAATTCGGTATCCGAATTTGCATCGGCGGGGAGTGCAGGCAAGAGGCACTCCTAGGAGAGAGCCGGATGACTGGCGTGGAGTGGAGTGCAGTGGAGTGGCCAGGAGGCGCGTCTGTAGCTGCTCGGAATACGAATGTTACATTTTTCGCGCTTCATTTTATTAGACATCATATAAACATGTTATACCGCTGTCGTTCCGTTCCAACTCCCAGTCACCTCCCAGACACACAGTCACACCTTCCTTCAGCTGCCACAGTTGGGGCACTACGTATCTGTGGTTAAAGTAATGGCGAAACACACACAGAGCGTCTTCATATAGCAGATCTTGTGTTCAGATATCAGACGTGGGGAATAAACATCATTTGGCGTTGGAAATTAACTCTCTCTGCAGAGAGAACGCTCTTCTGAGAAAGAACGCTCTCCTGAGAGAGAACGCTCTCCTGGAAAAGAACGCTCTCCTGTGAGAGAACCCGTTTCGGAGAGAGAACGCTCCCCTCATGATGGCTCTCCTGAGAGAGAACGCTCTCCTGCTTTGCTTTTACATTCTCTCCAAAGCTCTTAAGACAGTTTTAAAATAGTGAATAAATCGAATACGATTAACTGATCTAGAGTATTTAATGTATTTAACATTTAATTAAATTGATGCCACAGTTTTTGTACATTTTTATATCAGTAATTATAGCCAGGGAGATGGGCCCCTCTCCTGGCCCACTTCAGTTTGGCTCGGGGCCTCAAGCATATAGTATTTATTATCATGTCGATGTGTTTTCCTCCGCCTCAGCCATTGGATCAGGAGATGCAAGGAGTCAGGGGTCCTGGGAGCAGGAGGACGAGGAACTTGGGCAGGAGAGCGGCTGCCTGTGCACTCTGTGTTGTTACTCTTCATGTTAACATGTGTTCAAATCGTTAAGGCGAGAACTTTGTGCAAAATTATTTGCTACAAAACACTCGACTCGTGTTTGCGCCTGCAAACTCAACTCCATCCCCAGTCCCCAATCCGCAATCCCCCTGGTGCTATCCTTGTCTCCGCCTCCTAGGGGCCGTAGTACCCTCTCTCTGTCGCACTTTGGGGCGCCAAACACAACACAAACAACAGCTCATTGAGTTTTGGAAAAGTTGTTAACATGAACATTTGATGTCACAACACTGCCTCCATCTCTCCCTCTCTCTCTCTGAGTGTGTGTGTGTGTGTTTGTGGATATGGGCGCATCCTTGAACAGGCGTAACATAAGAGCGGCCAGAGGACCACGACCGGAGTCCTTTCCAACCGTAGTCCGATCCAAGCGTATCCTTTTTTGCGCCAAAAGCTCCGAAAATGCACAAAACCGTTACCAAAACTTGGCTCTCACATGCCGTCCCCTGTCCAAAACCCCTCTCCCACTCGGACGCCTCCTCCTGGCCAGGACACCAAAACAGCAACAGCAACAAACACAATGGCAAAAAGAGTGGCAACTGAAATGACAACAACGACAGGGAAAACAAAAAACTTTTACACTTAGCAGACTAAATTGTCTACAAATTTAGTTAATTTATGTTATTTATTTAGTTAGTTATCGCTTCTGCCGGGCTGTTAGAGGGGGGAAGCAAGCGAGCGGTGGAAAGCAATGGAAAGCGGAGAAAATTGGTTGGGCAACTGGGCAGGGGAAAACACAGCCAATATTGCGGGTGTGTTTGTCTTTCGTTGCGGAAGTGACGAAGGGCCCCCAGCCGTAATGATCTTGTAATTGAGCCTAATTGCAGAGGATTTATTATAGTTTGTAGGTTCTTTTAATAATAGGTTTTGTAAATAGCAATTTATGATTTCTATTTATAATATTTTTCAAACATTTTCTGTACTTCTGGTTAAGTATGGCTTTCCATTGCTTCCCCATTTCATTTAATACTCCGATTTTCCTTCCACCTTTAATAGCTTTACTTTGCGAACTATGCTCTAAAACAACACAATTAACCATATTTTCCTGCTTTTAAACTATTTAAATTACACATTTACTTAATAAGGCTTCACTTAACGCCATCCGGTAAACACAATTATTTGCTGTAAGCAGCGCTCGCGGCTAATTCCAGCCGCTTTTCATTAATTTCTTATTTTAAACTCGGGCACTTAATCGAACCTGTCGTACAACCCCACTCCTTGACCGACCCACCGAAAGTCCTTGTGGTCGCTGGAAACCGTAGGAAATGGCGCACAGCGGCTCAGCGACAAAAGGAGCAAAAGGACGAGAGGCGGCACCCGAAAAGCCTTAAATCAAGTGGCACGCGATGATGTAGTGTACAGCGGTGGCAGTTACCGGGGAGGGCGGAGGGAGGAGACTGAAGGCTGGACCGCCAGGACATCGCCGGCTCATAAATGGAATGTGTGAAGCGCTTATGGCGCTGAGACCAATTGTCTCGATTGAGACGCGCACACACACAATGCAGTCGAGCAAAATATACTCAAACAGAGAGAGAAAAGCTCTAGAATTTGGTAAATAAATATTAAGACTTGGGTCTTGAATGAAATTGTAGCTAAGAGCTGAAGGCCGAAGGCACTATGGCTGTTGGCTTAAATATATAAATAAATCAAATTCAATTGCATTTATTTGAGGCTTGGTCACTTTTTTCACTCAACAGGAGAGTAGATTTCAAGTTCAAGTGCAAACTAAGATTTATAATTTAAGGAGATGGCAGTGTTTTCTAATCATTAGTTGTTTAAAAATTAATGTTAATGAAATATAATATATAATAATAATAATAAATATTTATTCTGTAATTCCTAGCTTATTTGCTTTAGATTAGAGAAATTTCCATCATTTTGCCTGTTTTGATACTTATTTTTCGAGTAAGATTCGAACTCTTAAAACCTTTTGGCAATTTATCTAAGATGCCTAGAAAATCTGTAGGATTTTAATAAACCTGAAAAAGGCATCTAGAAGTTTGTGAGGCAATTAATATGTTTTTGTGTTACAATGTAAAATTTTAAAGTGTAATTTTGAACACCTTTAAAGGATTTCGAAATGCGCAAATATTATGTAAATATTACCTATATTATAATTTATTAATATTATTATTTATTATATTATTATTTTTTTATTATCCCCCCGTTTGTTGCAGTGCACCCGACCAACATGCACGCACACAGTGGCAGCAAAAGGCAAACAGAAGTCGCGTATTACACAGGACAACGGGAATATACATACATACATATGTGTGTGTGTGTGAGTGAGTGAACGGGCAACGTCAACAGCGTTTGATGCGTTGTTATTGCTGCTTCACTGAAGGTTGCTCACGTTGTTGTTGGTGTTGCTGGTGCTGTTGGACGGTTTATTGGTCTGGCTGAAAGGCTGAACAGCCGAACAGCCGAACAGCTGAAAGGAAGAGGCCAACAACGCTAGACAGCCCCTAAGGGGGCGGTGCCAGAATTGCCAGACAGACAGAAAGGCTGAGGGACAGGCAGACAGACGCGGCGAACTGCCGACAAGCCAAAATGATTGCAGACAAATATTGGCAGAGAAATCCGCGTTTATTGTACACTTCACACACACTCGCACACTCGCGCACAGGAGGCGGGAGTAAAATGCGCAACTTTAATGCAAACAACAAGGATTCAAACGAAATCAAGGCTTTCGCCAGCATACAGGCTATGGGAATACTCTCTGGAATAAGAAATTAATTATTATTCATAGATATTTTAGTTCGATCTACAATTTTATTGGGTAAATTTGAAGGAGACCCAAAACACGTCTGATTTCGTTGAAATTTTTACAGTTAATAGAGACAATTTTTCTATTATTATGGTGAAAGTCTTATTTGGGGGCGGCTTTTAGTTTTTTTTTATAAATTTTTAAAGTTTAATTATTTCCTATTAAAAATGTATGCGTTTCGAGAATATTTAGTAAATACTGAGCAGGAAAATACTAAATTCCAAAAATGACCACCAAGTCTGGTCGCACTGTGCCAATCTAGAAATCGAATTCTACGAATTATGTCTTTGGTAACACTGCGTATGAGTGATGTTGTTCATACGGAAACTGATCACTCATACGCAGTGTTATCCTTCATACGCAGTAATATCCCTCCTACGCAGTATTTAACTCCACATAATTTTAGGAATAATTATTAGTTTCATTTAATATTAAAAACATAATTATTAAAATTACAATACTTGGTATATTTTCGGTATTTTATTAATATTTATTTGTAGTTCATATCGATTTAGTTAAAAGTTCTTGAAAACATAACTCAAAATTCAATAAAAACCAATCCGAATGTTCTACGAATGATTTCCTCGGCAACACTGCGTATGGGTGATAAATCTGCGTATGAACGATATCGCTCATACGCAGTGTTATCCCGCGTAAGCAGTATTAAACTCAAAATATCTTCTCTATGGCAACGCACTAACTTGTTCTGTCCTATAAGCAACTTGCAGGAAATTGAGAGCATTTTCAAAGATTTCAAATTTACATTTGGATGTGAGAATTTTATAGAAACGGCTGCTTATGCCGCACCCTTACCGGGGGGGGGGGCAAAGCATTACGCATCTAAACACCTGGACTGGCAGGCAACTTGAGCACTCGAGGAGGACTCACACAGGGGGGGGAAATACGGAAAAGTGGGAAAAGTGGTAAGAGCAGGCAAAGCTGGGTTAAACGGGGCCACCAGAGTGTGGCAGGCAAAAATCATCGGAAGCCCAAACCAACCGCAAAAATCAAAAATTTCATAGCAAACACAGAGATGTGCGCGGCGCTGGCAAGGACGCAGGATGGCAGGATGGCAGGGAGGCAGGGAGGCAGCCAGACAGAGAAACAGAGGGACAGTAGCCGACACAGTTATGCCTCGATTCTGTGTGTGTGGACAGACTTTTATTTATGTATGTATTTATGCATATTTTGTGCAGAAATGCCGGCAACATTTTCGCACATTTTGCGTACCGAGATTCGAGATTCGGTGATTGCTTTTCAGCCACTCGTCTGGCTCCTGGCTCACGTTAACACCGGCGCTGCTGACCTTTGGCCGCCGCTGACCGGTGGAGTGCGCGAAATCACTTGGGGATTTTGCAGTCAACGGAAGCTCTGTGCCCGCCGCCCAGCAACCAGCAGGGACAAAGGTAATGACAGTGCTCATATATCGAAATAATTGAACGGCGCGCATCGAATTTAAATATCAAAATGTTCTTTAAAAGAGTTTGTTAGTTGGTACTCGGCGAGACTTGTAAGTTGTAATCAGAAGCAGGAATACTTAGATGCTTTAAGAATAAGAAATGAAGTTAGTTTCTGTTAGACGAGGTTTAAATTAAACCAAAAACACCAGGAAAACATAAGGCATAAGAACCAATTATGTCTTAAGCTGTAATTAGCTCAAGTTTCTTCCCTTTTACCAAGGGTAATCTTTGGAAAAAACCCCGAAACTCTAACAAATTTAACAACTACATATAGTATTTTATAGTAGTAAGTAAGTAAGACTTTTCTCCTTATAAAGCTTCAACTGTCATGTGCATTAAGTATTCTATTTACTATTTTTTTGTTTCTGAACACATCAGACTTTGATTTTTGTTAATATCCTTTAAGGCCCTGAGTTGCTGCTGGCTTCTCCTAGCCCAAAATCTAGAGAACTGCGTTATAGTTCCTTTGCCTTTGCCGGCGATGAAACTAGCTATTCCACATTCAGCGCGTGCTGCACTTTAATTAAATTTCTTAATTATGTTGGATTAATACAAACAGAGGGCGCCGGCAAGGGCACACACTCGCACACTCGCACACTCGCACACTCCTGGTCCTATTCTCCTTTTGAGTTTAATCAACATACGCAGAGCACGGGCCCTGAGCCCGGCCCGAGTAATTGAGAAAACTCAGCGCAAGTGTCGGTCTCCACGGCAGCCTTCGTTTATGCGGAGGCTTTTCCTGAGGCCAAACCCATGGAAGGTGGATCCTTAAGGCATGAGATTATATGGTCCTATATGGAAAGAGTGATTATACAAGTTCGATAGGGTTAGTCTCGTACTTTTCATATATTTTTATACCCTTGCAGGGTATTATAATTTTAGTCAGAAGTTTGCAACGCATCTCCGACCCTATAAAGTATATATATTCTTGATCAGCATCAACAGCCGACTCGATCTAGCCATGTCCGTATGTCCGTCTGTCCGTCTGTCCGTTTCTACGCAAACTAGTCCCTCAGTTTTAAAGCTATCTGGATGAAACTTTGCAGATTTGCTCCTATATGCTCTCACTGCCATATATGTCGGAACAAGCCGGATCGGCCGACAATATCATATAGCTATAAAGGAAAGATCGGTAAATTTTAATGAAAAAAATTATAACTTAGCCAATTTTTACAATATTTGAATAAAATTTGAGATATGGCCATTTTGTATTATTCTTGAATTTCGGTTTTAATTTGATCAAAATCGGACAACTATATCATATAGCTGTCATAGGACTGATCAGAAAATGTTGATGAAAAAATCTAACTAAGCCAATTTTTCACATATTTTCATAAAATTTGAGAAATATACACTTTGTATTATTCCAGAATTTCGGTTTTAATTTTATTCAAATCGGACCACTATATCATATAGCAGCCATAGGAATATATATATAAATTCATTAAATTCGTTCGCAACATTTTACGCTGGCAACATTTCTCGTTCGCAACATTTTTCTTTAGCAACATTTACCTTATGTCAGTACCCGAGAAAACGAAAAAGTCAGAAGATTTTTCTTCTTCTTCTTACTTACTGCAAGGGTATTTAAACTTCGGCATGCCAAAGTTAGCTTCCTTTCTTGTTTACCTTTATTTACTCTCCGCATAAACCTGCCAGTGCCTGGCCAAGTCTGCAAATGAGCTGGTTAGCGGGTTGCCTGCCCTTCTTCTATCCCGATCCCCAGTCCTCCTAGTCCCCCTCCCTGCCCGACTCCTTCAATCCTCTCCAGCTCTTCGACTGCTCGAGTGCATGCACAGTTAGTTACTTTGGCATTTACCTTTGCCATCCCCAAGCGCCGTCGCTGCCGCTGCCGCTGTCGCCTTCGCCATCGCCATCGCCTTTGTGCCCATCTCATCTGTTGCCATTGGAGTCTGCTGGAGGTGCTCGTGGTCCTCGTCCTGGTCCGGGTGCTGCCAGGCAGGAGACGAGACATGCGGTAGGGGCGGGCGGGCGGCCAAGGATTAGTTGCAGCACGTGACTGAAATTCCAAGTGTGTAGGGGACAGGAGCCAGCGGAGTGCGGTGCGGTGGGCAGGGGCAGCAAGTGCTTACTAAAAATTAAAACACATGTAAAGAAATAATTAAGATATTATGCCACGTACCTCCCTCTTGCCCTGTGTTGCCTTCGAAGCTGCACAGAGGGAAATGCAACGACTTGAGTTTTATTAAATAATAATATTTATGTACAATATTTCAAAGACAGGAAAGAAAGTAACTATTGTGATCGATTAATTAGTTTGTATATTCTTTAATTTCTTTATTATATTCATTAAGTTTATTATTAAGTTTATTATTAGGTTTATTATTAAGTTTATTGTTAAGTTTCACAATTATCTTTTAGTCTAAGCTCTTGTTCTTCTTATATTTCTTTTCACGTCTGTCTTTTTCTAAGGCTTCGAATTGAGTGATCTGCTGCTCGCAGGCAGCTCGCTCTCAACCACCGATTCTGGAATTTCTGCTTTTTGAGAGAGTAAGCTGCTCTCTCAAAAAGAGTGTGACCAATGTGCCCAGAGCACACTTATCTTAATTGGCCTGCTACACTATTATCTTAGATATCCCCTCCTCCCCTTGCTATAGTCTCTATGCTATTTATATACTATAAATACTGGAAACAAGATTTAAACTGCTGCATTTAGTTGGTTCTTTGATTATATTATGTGCCTTGTACACACTTTTTAAGGCCTTGGTTCTTGTGCTGGCCCAGTTTTTGATGCCCTAACCTCTTGTTTCTAGCAGTGCAGACTGTATCCTTTGGCGGACAGCGGTGGTTCGGTGCAGCAGCGCGTAAACCAAGCACGATAAGGGCCAACTGTCACTGCGAATAGGCCACTAAATGCAGCCAGAATAGGGGGGCGGAGGGTGGCAGCCCCCGCAGGGGGACTGATGGCCAGGGACACACCACTTCTGCTGGCTGCTGGCTGCTGGCAGGTGGGTAGCTTCTTGGGTCAACTTGGGGAGCTGTCCTTGTACACGCCAAAGAAATAAACGAACTTGAGTTATTCGATTTCAGGGAAAAGTGAAAGCTTGAGAATTTGTTGGGGATATTTTTTTAAAGCTAAAGGGAAAAGTATAAAATATTAAGTAGCTTAATGCTTAATGATCAGGGATCGCAAGAAATGGACAGCCCGAGTGTCAGATATTTATTTTATTTATTTCTATATATGATACGTTCTTTTTCCAGAGAGGGAGAAAAAAGAGCTCCTACTTTTTAGATTATTCAGACAGGCTTCCTTTTTCTTTAAAATCTATTAAGCTATTTTGCTGGATAGCCTCTTTCATTGCCTATCGATATTTCGTATTGTCCTTCCGGCACCTGGCCAACTTCTTGTGATTTGTTTCGTTAGATTTTGTGCCTCATTACAGGCACCTGCCTAGCTTCCAGGTATCCAGGTGTCCTAGTGTCCCAGTGTCCCACTGCACCCGTGTATCATTAAAAGGTGTTTTTGTTTCTCGCCCAGGAAGAGACGAAGACGATGCTGTTGCAGGGCTATGCGAAGGCCTCCTGGAGCTGCCGGATAGTAGTGGTGGTGTTCCCCTTCGGCCTCGCCGCCGGCACTCCACATTCCCTCCGTCCGACTGTTATAATTTCAGCTTGTTTTATTTACGGTACTTACGCGCACTTGTAGCTGGGATCTGGAGCAGGAATCCTGCGAGCGGCAGGAATCCTGCGGGGAGCCGGCAGATAAGGTTCGTGCTCAAAACGTTTTTACATCCCATCGACTGAGGGGCCAAAAGGAACACTCGCATGCAGCTGGAAGCGAACACACACTCGCTTACTTGAAACGAGTGTTGGCAGGCGGAACAACGTTGGAACAATTAAATTTAATTGCATTCCCAATTTGTATAATTATGCCTTGGTCTAAATAAATTTTTCATTTACTTCATAACGAAGGAGACACAAAAAGCGAAGACATTGCCATGGCTGGATGGATGGATGGATGGAGGGATGGATGGAGCCAAAGATGGACCCAGCTGCTGATGCAGCACAACTCCCGTCTCGTCCCGTCACGTCCCACTTTGCGGTGCCCGGCGGGCCCTTTGGCCGTCTCTCCGGATCCCCCCCCGGTGGCCAGGGTCCACTGGCAATCGGCTTTTTGCTTGACAAATGCTTGCCAGGGTGCAGGGCTACACAGGGCAGTGCTTAAGGCTGCACAGCAAGAAAATAGTAACTGGGAAATGTATGAGTTTAACCTCAAGTTGTGTGTGTATTTTAAATTATTGTTCTAGCATTTAAAACGAATTTTTCTATATTCAATTCAGTTTCCAAAGTCTAGTCTAAATAATAAATAAAACAAAACCAATTAGAAACGTTCTCTTGATAACAATTATCAAGGAGTGGAGTCCTTGTCTATTGCCTGATACTTCCTTGATCATCAAAGCTGTCAGCAGTTGCATAATTTCAATTATCCACCGAGACCATCATCATCATCATCCTCATCATAGACTCCCCTTCAGAAGGGGAATCAGCAGCATCATCGACTGGCGGCCTAATCAAAATTGATGGCTAGATTGCATCGCATTGTCTGTCTGTCCGCCGTTGACAGCTGTCATCGTTGGCCAGAGATTTGCCAATTGTGACGATTAGCAGCTGGAGAAATCGAATCCAATCGATATGGAATCGAATGGGAATCGTAGACAGAGACTCTGGTGAAAGGCTGCATAATTAGTGCCTCCCCCCCGAAAATCACCGCCTTTCATCGGCAAATAGAAATTCCGCACAGCGATTAATCCAATAAGTTTCTATTACTTTGATTAGGTGTTGATTATGTGTGTGTCGGTGGCGCAGAAGTTGCCCCAGGGAACTTTCCAAGCCGCTCGCTAATAAAGTGATGAAAACACACTAAGGGGTAAGGGAAAGAAAGGTTACATAAATGCCGCCGTTTGGCGAGCAGCAGCAGCAACAAAGGCCAAGTAGCTACGGCTGCTTCTGCCAAAAAGAAACAAAACAAGTAAGAAAGCTACAGTCGTTCGTGCACGACTGTTATATACCATGTACCAAAATATATCGCCGCTTTTGCCTATTGCGACTTTTGCCTATTAGAGAAATGTAAACAAACTCGCTCTTTGCAAAACCACCACCATCTCATGCACTTGCGTGTGCAAGACAGAGAAAGAGATAACCCCTCCTCTCTTTTTTGCGCACGGGAGTTAGTTTCTTGCGCTCATCAGTTTTGTTGTTGTTTTTTGGGATGCACCTGTTGCTAGCTGCCAAATAGATAGCACACTGATAAGTAAATAACTTTTGTGTTTTTCACCCGATCTTTACCAGATTTTCGGTATTGATACATGTTCTACATGTGCATGCCTATGCACAAAAAGAAAGATATATGGTAATATTTGCGGCTGCAAAACGTTTTTATTGATTTGCGCGGGAGTGGGAGGGAAATTTTTAAATCTGAAACAAACTTGATCTGCGTGCAAAACATTCCGACCTACATACCGAATTTGGTGACTCTAGCTCTTATAGTTGCTGAGATCTAGGCGTTTATTGATTTATTGATTTTATTGATTTGCGGGGGAGTGGGAGGGAAATTTTTAAATCTGAAACAAACTTGATCTGCTTGCAAAACATTCCGACCTACATACCGAATTTGGTTACTCTAGCTCTTATAGTTGCTGAGATCTAGGCGTTTACACAGACGGACA
>VNJV01007569.1:0-13480 GCA_008042635.1 Drosophila nikananu
GCATCGTCTGGCGACTTTTGGTCATTGCGCTTACCAAAAGCAAAGGCACGCAATTGTTGTTCCAATTCGCATCGTGTCTGGATGTTTTTTGTGAATTTTATACGCTGCAGTCGGTGGTCTATTTCAGCAACATGTGCCAGCACGACCGATACTGCAATTTCTTCATTGTTCATTTCTTTCCACCTCGATAGTAATGCCGTTACTTGTCTGCTGGCATACACAGACAAACACTCATTTGCTCTCGGGCCACTGTTGAACATGTTTAACAAGATGGCTGCCGGCGTCTCTGCACTATCATATCGTTGAATAAACAATTCTCTGAATTCTGGCCACTTTATTCCACCGTAGCATATCTGGGATAACCATTGGGATGCTCCTCCTTCTAACGAGCTGCTTAGTGCCATCACCAAAGCGCTTCCTTCCAACATATTTTCTGCCATAATTATGTCGACAGTTTTGCGCCATGCAGCTGCGTCCGCATTTGCAGTGTCTGGGTTAAACTTCGGAAGCGTCACTTTGTTGGGTTGCGCCTTCACTTTGGAGGCCTGCATAGATTTGATTACCTCCATAAAAGTTTTGTTTTGAGATTCAAATAATGCACGCCACTGTTCGTTCGAGAGGTCTTGGGAGTAGGCCGATCCCACTTCTGATGTCGGATCCTGGGTAAGGTTTTCTTCTACTTCTTCTGCGTCCATCTTGATCAGCACAGCAAGTCCCCTGCGTGTTGTTCTTTCGATCGTTCTCACCAGACTAACTGTGAGCGTCGCTCTCTTTCAAAGCTTCACAACAGCTATTTCACAACATCCCAAGTATTTCATCATCCTTATTTCGAAACTACAAAGCTTCAACCACAGGCGCCATGCTCATTTGAGTATACCTTCAAACTATGCTCTCTCAATAATGGAACGCTCTCTCGATAGATGTGCCCAGCTCTTTATTCTTAATATGTCTTAATAATAACAATTTCGGTTATATTCAAGTAATAATACTTTAGAACAACTTAATCTCCGACACATATATTTACACTTGAGGATTTTGGAATGCGGATTTGAAATCTGAAGCTGCCGTAGTGTCGGATCAATCGGACTAGGATTTAGACAAAATCATACAAAATGACCGGCAGCCATGGAAATGTTCACTTATCTTGTGCGGTTTTAAAGCCACCGGAGCTGCTGGGATAGAATAATCCGGCTCGAAGGACCAAATGTTCGGCTTTAACCTGGAACACTCGATAAGTCTTTATTAATTCGTAGGTAAATAAGAACTAGTTAGACGAAGACTCATCTAGCTTGGGAGAGCGGATTGGAAGCTCTGTAGACTTAAAGTCCGGAGGAAGAGGGAGGGAAAGAGCGAGTGTACGGGATTATTGCCTCCGGAAAATAAGCGCCCCCTTGGCGTGAACAACAATGAAGTCAACTTTGGCCACTTCTGTTTGCCATTTGTATGAACGACTAATTATGTACGCGTAATTATGTACGCTGACGACGTAAAACTTTGTTTGCCACCTACAAATTCTGATTCGTATATGCTTTTACAAACTGATTTAAGTATTAATAAAGTTTCCGTTCACTTCGTGTGCACGCAGCTATTCTGTTTTGAGTAATTAATTGTTATTATTTTCGCAATTCAGTTGTGCTGCCGCATTCTCTGTGCCTTTTCCGTTTAGTTTGTGCCGTCGCGACATCTAAACATTAAGCTCGCTTACCAGCTTACCCGCTCTCTCGTTCTCCCTCTCTCTCAGTGCAGCTGCACTTTTCTTATGTATTCATACTTAAAGGTACAGTGGTAAGTCCCTATAATGTCCGCTATTGTCTGTTTCGCTAAAACCTGTAAAAAGGCTATTACTGCTGATGATCTTACAATCGGCTGCAGGCTGCTCGAAAACATAGTGCACGCCAAGTGCGCTGGTTTTTCAGGACGGGCGGTAGACGATATAAGAAAAAACATTGGTTTACGTTACTGCTGTGAGGCCTGTCGCGAGGTTGAAAGAGAAATGTCGCGTTTTATGCGGCAAACCAAGGAAAGTTTTAAGCAAATATTATTAAGTTTTCGTAAAACTCAAGATATGTTCTGGCGCTCAAGCTATAAATGTCACCTAGGCGCAAAAACGGCGCAACGGATCTCAACAACCAGCGGCGGACTTCCAACAGAAGCCTCCTTTCAACTCAGCCCTCGACCTCAGAATCAAGTCAAAGAGTTCTGAGATTGAGTGGTAAAAAAGATTCGGTACCCAAATGTGTTGCAGGAGTGTCTGTTCCCCCGGTGATATCCGTTTTGTCCCCTGGGGCTCTCAAATACTGACCCTTCAAAGCCCAGTCAATTTACCTGCTCAGGGTATCAGGCCCGGACTACCGGCCGATATTGGCAATGCAGATAAGCAGTCTGCATCGCCAAAAGCCCTCATAGTTATACCACCTACGAAACACAATCTAAGTTTTCCAAGAAGCAGAAGTTTTCGGACGAGGAACATTAGGACTTTTTCATCATTTGCATAAAGATGTTGCCAAAAAAATTGACCGCCTCCAACACCGGTCACTGCAATGTGTGTGCACTTCAAGTGTGCTGACATGCGTAACAGCTATTTCACATGCGCGAATTGTGATTCTGATGGAGAATGATGTCATGCGTAGTATTTTTGTTTGCCTTTACAAATGAATAAACGTCCATTTTTTCTTCATTTGATTACGTTTAACTTGATTCTTTCCTAATTTTAGCACATTCTACAAGGGTGTCCACAACCCCCCTTAAAATCTGAAAGTGGCAAAAACGACTATTTTACATAAACTTAAAACTTTTTTTTTCAGTGATAGATATCACTGTAATTAGCTAAGGCCTTTAGCTTTCCATTGATATTCATATGTCTGCATAATACGCTCCAGTTAAAAAGATATAAATGAAAAAAAAAGTGGTGTCCACAACTGCCACCTTTCCCCTACACTAATTCTTATCTGGATGGAAATATTTCTACGTGTAGTGATTATAGAATAGTAACTTATTAAGCCTTAGGCTAACTATAATAATGTCTCAATGAAATAGTGCTAAGAGTAATAGCTTTTAGTTAGTTAGTAATCCCGACTTCCCCTCCTCTGACTGGCGTGTTGCCAAGGTTGAGGAGGCCGTTGGTCCGAGGCGCCAGGTAGTCCTGACTCTTAATGAGGGGACAACCGAGGTGCTGAAGAAGAACGGGGGATTACTCCGGCACGGCTTTGAAAGCGTGGCTGTCCGCGTTTACAAAGCCGACGCAAAGAAAGAAACAGAAATGGACCCGGACTTGGAGGGACCTCGCATTGAGGAGGCACCCGAGGTGTTGTCCGATGAAGAGGACATCCTCGAGGGTTATGTCTCGGAGGAGAGCGAGCTGGCGAGAGGCTTGCGCGGAGTCGGGATGTCCGAGGAGGAGGGAGGACTGGACGAGTCGACCTCGGACGCCGGCACTACGATGGTGGAGGTCAAGATCATGAAGCAGAATGTCGCTGACGTTCTTGCAGATTAATCTCCACCACAGTAAAGCAGCTTCCGCTGCCCTTCTCGTCCACCTGTCAGAAGGTGGTACCGATGCTGTCCTCATCCAGGAGCCCTGAATCTGTGGCGACAGAATCCTTGGTAACAGGTGAATCGCGAGCCTGCATACTCGCTAGGAAAGACTTAACTCTCTTCATGCTTCCCAATTTCAGCAATGAAGCTGACTGACCCAACGAAAGGGGTGAGTCTCTTTTTGATTTTATCCTTGCTTCTAATTTGCTGGTGGGGAACTCTGGTTTATAATTATAATTTATAATTAAAAACCGTAGGGAGGTATTGGAAATCACCCTTCTCTCTGAATCCCTTAGGGATACCCTGAAGTCATGGAGGGTGCTGGAGAAGCACTCTTTCTCTACCCATAGATACATTCGGTTCACGCGAGGCTTCGACAGATTCAACCCAGTCACCTTTCGGAACCCCCGGAGAACTCACTGGGAGAAATACAGATCCCAGCTAAACAGGATCCTCAAACCCCCTCCAGCCCCAACCCTCTCGGACTGCTGTCCAGAGGGCTGGAGCGCCTTGTATAGACTTTCACCGATGCTTGTAGCACGGCTCTGGATAGGTTCTGCCCCCGAAGTAGGAAGGGGGGGAACACTGGGAAAAAGCCACCGTGGTGGTGTAAAGAACTGGGCTGCCTCAAAAAGGCCACGAGGCAGTCCTTCAACCTAGCCAAGAACGCCAACACGGACGAATCGTGGCGCCTCTACAAGACTAACCTGTCCCAATACAATAGGGAACTAAGAAAGGCCAAAAGAAGGGCCTGGTCCGACTTCTGCTCGGGTATCCAGGACCACTCAGAGGCTTCTAGGCTGCGGAAGGTCCTCTCGTCGACGCCCTCCGACCCGGGCTTCGTTAAGCGTCCTGACGACAGCTGGACGACTTCCTGCGCGGAAACCCTCGGAGTTCTCCTGGATGCTCACTTCCCCGGTAGCTCGTCTCAGAGCAGCTCGCCTTGCCCCCCGACATGGCGGGGTCCGTCTGAAATGGCATACCTCCTCATTGATAGGAACATGAAATGGGCAATTAACAGCTTTAGCCCATACAAATCCCCAGGGGTGGACGGCATCATACCTGCACAGCTTAGCTATGCAGCTGAGCTCTCCACGTCCTGGCTTCGTCTGATCTTTTCGATCATTCTAGACACAGGGGTCATTCCAAGCGGATGGCTTCGCTCAAAAGTTGTGTTCATCCCTAAGGCGGGCAAGCCATCGCATTGCTCGCCTAAGTATTACAGGCCGATAAGCCTCTCCTCGTTTCTACCTAAGACGCTGGAGAGACTTATTAGTCTGCATCTTAGAACTAATATTCCCCACTCAAACTTATCAGGATCTCAACACGCGTATAGGAGGCCCAGATCGACAGAGACAGCACTCCATTCCCTTACCAACATCATATAAAAATCGCTCCACGAAAAGGAGTTCATACTCATCGCCTTCTTGGACATAGAAGGCGCTTTCAATAAGATCCTTCCAGGCTCAATCACGACGGCACTGACTAAGCTGGGGATAGATCAACACTCGGTCGGTCTCATTTACCGGATCTTGCGCAGCAGAACGGTGGACGCAACACTGGGGGGTCAGCCATCTCCAGACAAGTCAACAGAGGGAGTCCCCTGGGCGGAGTCCTCTCCCCTCTCCAATGGAATGTGGCGGTTAACGAACTGGTTATCTCGTTGTGGCGACGCGGACGATGTCGCCTTGGCGTTCACGGGAAAATTCCCAAAAAAAAAGATTTCCAAAATGATACCCCCTAAACTCTGCGGGGTACATCTCCCCCCTAAAAATCAGGCCAAGTATCTAGGCCTGGACAGGAAGCTCGATTGGTCCCTTAATACGGACGAAAGGGCCATTAAAGCTACAATCGCGCTATATACCTGCCGCAAGGCTATCGGGCTAAAATAGGGTATGACCCCGAAAATTGTCCGCTGTATACGGCTATCATTCGCCCAATACTCCTCTACGGGGTGGCTATTTGGTGGCCAGCTCTAAGGCGGTCCACCTGCCTGGGCAAGCTTAGGAAAATCCAACGCATGGCTGAGATCTGTATGACAGGCGGCCTGCGCATAACTCCGGGAGACGCCTTGGACGTTCTCCTGGATATCCTCCCAACTGAATTAATGGGAGAGATGACCGCAGCACTCTCGGCACTAAGACTGAAGGGTGCGGGCTTGTGGAGAAGATCAAGTTTCGGGGACACGAATCTCCGCTCTGCTCCACACCTTACCGAGGGGAACACAGACTACTGTGTCCCCGCTGAACACCCTACCACACCCTTTACAGGTTTACATCCCCTACAGAAAGGAATGGAACCTAGGACCTCCTGGACCCCCTGGACCTCTAGGGTCCCTTCACATTTACACGGATGGCTCAAAATTGGACGGCCGGGGGGGAGGAGGTATATACTCCGAGCACCTGGGATTGAGCGTCTCTTTTAGGCCACCCGATCACTGCAGCGTGTTTCAGGCGGAAGTTTACGCCATCAAACAAGCCCTTGACCAGCTCCCCCAACCATGGTCCGAGCTCCCATCTGCATATTCTCTGATAGTCAGGCTGCCCTGAAGTCACTTGAAGCTATCTCTTCAAACTCGAAGACCATTAACGCCTGCCGCAGATCTCACCACTAGATGGCGGAGCAGTACGAACTCCACCTCATCTGGGTCCCAGGACATAGGGACATCGGGTGCAACTGCGCTGCCAATGAGCTGGCCCGGCAGGGTACAACCTCCCCTCTTCAGCCGGAGAGGGAGTTAGTTGACATGCCCATGGCCACTCGCAGACTACTTTGCAGGGAGTACTTCAACCTTCTCGCGGACAGGAAATGGGAAAACCTAATCTTCTGCCGCCACGCTAGAATGATCTGGCCGATCAGCGAAGCGCTCTAAGCAGCTATTGTCATTGAGTAGGGAAAGCTGCGCACTCGCCGTTAGGGCTCTTACTGGTCACTAGCTACTTAGAACGCATGCGTTCAGGCTGTGGCACCATAACGAGTTCTGTAGAAGCTGTAGGGATGAGGAGGAGGAGGAGACCGTTCTTCACCTCCTCTGCCACTGTCCGGCCCTAAGCAGACGGAGGCTGCAATACCTGGGCTTCCCCACCCTTTTTGATCTCGCAGAGCTGAGCGAGACATCACCGAGGCAGATAACCCGATTCATCCAGGGATCTGGTTGGTCCTCTCTCACGTAGGATTGGTCATCGGCCCATGAGAACCTGCATCGGACGGGGGATCTAAGTCCACGCGGCATCACAAAGAGCCTCCTCAGGCGCGTCTGCCTATGGAGGTACTCCACCTGAAACTGGAAGCCCTCTACGTGGTTCGCCCACGCTGCAGTTATGACCTGCGCCGTCCCTTCGATTCCTCTCTTCGGCCTACGTGGTCCAACCTGGACTACTGCTGTCGCTCCCCACGTGATCTTGATCGGAACCCATGGTGGTCCGTTTGCTGTTTGGTCCCTCTGAGAATATCGACGCACAGCTCCGTGTGATTTCGGAGCCCTCTCCATCGGTTGTCCCGCTGGAAGTGGGTGCTGTTGCTGACGTTCCAGTAGAAATGGGTGCTGCTGGTGTCCTGCTGACCATGGCTGCTGCTGGATGGACGGTCTTAACACCTCGTTTATCAGCTTTGCTCCAACCCAGCATTCTGGGACTTGCGTTTCCGCTGCCTAGGCCAGGGCGAGGTTCACCGGAAGCGGGCTGTCTTCGGATCTGGATCCAATCCCAGCAGGATGTCTGCTGCAGCCCCTATCACTCAACATCCAGGAATTTCGGCTGTCTCTGCTCCTCCGCCCTTTGCTCCAGCCGTTGCGACGGTGGAGTACTCAGCAAATCACACTCTCCGCGTCTATGGCCCAGTCTTCCTCTTCCTGGGCTAAAGAAAACTTCGACCTAAGCTAATAGTGATGACCTGGCTCCCATTCACCCGCCATATTTATTATCCCTAATTCTACACACCTAACGATTTTATATACGACAACTAAACTTAAAAGATAAGAATGAATAAACACCTATCAAATTAATAAACAACCAACGATGAATAAAAATATATGGGGCATTCCACGCAAAATTAGCCACCAAAATTTGTTTTCCTTCTTAAATTTTTTTCAGTTTGTTGCTTAAAAATATTCTATAAGGGAAAGGTGGAAGTTGTGGACACCACTTTTTAAATCACTTATATCTTTTTAACTGGAGCGTATTATGCAGACATATGAATATCAATGGAAAGCTAAAGACCTTACCTAATTACAGTGTTATCTATCACTGAAATTAAAAGTTTTAAGTTTTTGTAAACAGTGATCAGCCACCTGGTCCAGCAGTTCCAGCAATCAGCAGTGCAGTGGGGGGGAGTAATGTGGGGACCAGCCACTAGACTTCCACACCGCGCCAACACCGCCAATGACACTTTTCGATATTAAGCTTTTTCGATATCTTTCGAGATCTATCTCTCTTCTTCCACCAGCAGCGCCCACGAGCAGAACGTAGTACATACTCTGAATTTAAGTTTATAACCAAGTCAATAAAGGATTACTTATACATACTCCCACAAATGCTTTTCATGCTTCCAAAGATTTCATTTCGACTCGTAAGGAATTTGTAAGAGATCATAAGGTCGCACCATAAGGTCGGTGTTTATAGAACTCACTCAGGATAATTCCAACGATGAAGATCGATCTCCGACGGGGTACGCTGAAACTTAAATATACAGAATCTTGCCCTACTTCGACATGATAACTTCTCGAAATCCCTTAGCGCTCCCCTGCACTTGCTTCTTGGCCATAAACAAATTCATTACCGATTACGAAAAATTTTTTTTAAAACAGTTGTTCAATAAATTTACACAATAAGAAAACTTTACGCATTAATTCTTCATTCATTTTTGCCTCTAGGCACTGCCTTTCGTTAATTTTAATTTTTTATATTCATGAAATCTAATTCACATCGTTCTCAACAAAAGATCTTACCTTGGAGCATTGGTCTTTGTATTTTCTTTAATCTGTGAGGTTAAACTTGATCACTGCGAAAAAATTGATCTGAAGTAAGGTTAAACTCGGTCGGCCAGGGCAAAGCACTAAACTATGAAAGTGAGGATAAACTTGCTCATGTCGAAAATAAAGTAAGGTTAAACCCGATCGGCCATACCAAAGCACAAAAATATGCAAATGAGGTTAAGGCTGACGTGTCTCGCAGACCAAGATCTCGTTTCTCACAACAATAAAATAACCCGAGAAACACTATATCACGCTGGGGTGCTCCTTGCTGAGATGCGTTTTATCTGCCGAGGATGCGCTGCGGAATCACATTCCCTCGAATTTGTATCAACGCCTCCGTGCTAAATTTCCATCCTTACGGGCTGGAGAGCCCCTGCTAGGAGTTCACCCTGAGGGGTGCTTCTCTGGACGCTCTAGAAGTTCAGCCGATGTTTCAGGTTATTCCTTGAACTTCTCTCCTCGAGCCTCCTTAACTACTTAGGAGTCTATTCGTGGGGCACAATCTGTGAAATTCAACTAATTAATAGCCGCGTCGCATTGTCAAAAACTCTGGCATACTTATGCCCCGAAATCCAAAATCTGGAAGTTTCCTATTGGGATTCTCCACTGATGAGGATCAATTGTTGCTGTGCAAACTTTGCACCACCAACGGCAACGATCAGTCCCGTCTGGGTTACGGCAGCGCCGGCCTACACACAAGTCTTGCGATCTGCAGATTGTTTGAGGTTAAATCAAATCTAAAACTGCATACGTAAACACTCACCGATAAAAAAAAATCAATTGTGGCACTAGGTATCCACATTTTAACTCACTATTTTTATCAAAAATGGTTCCGGCTGTTGGCTTGGTGAAAAAGAATCTTTGCCGGAAACAAAACTTGATCAGCAATGGCAACCGGTCATACGTGGCAGCTGTCTAAGCTATCGATAATCGTATCGATTCGGCAAGGCTTCCTAAGCTTACTATCGATATCATCTTGATATGGCTACACTGATTCATGGTCAATCTGGCGACGCTATTATCAGTATTTATAAGTTCACCCCTAGATCGATATCGGTGTAAATCTAGATAAAATACTAGACAAAATCCGAACGATCTAATATGATATACACCAAATCTAGACTTAAGCTGAGTTTGGTATTTACGCAAATCTAAACAATAACATTGAGTTTTGCAGTCGCTACAGGCCCGCTACACTCCCTCTCCCTATTAATATATCGATACCCCTCTAGCCCACTCTGACTGGAAATGCAACACCACCCAAGGATTTAGAGAGGTGCTACCGGGCGGCGGCTCGACGAAATCATTGGGAGCAATGGGATATCGGCCTGATGACTTCTCTGGCATTGCCTTTTTGCATACTTTGGTTTTTTTTGTATTCCAGGTCAGATACGGATATCTTTAGCGTGGTAGACACCCAAACTTTGGCCCTGCATGTCCTCCAGCTCGTATGAATTAGTGCCCGCCGCCCTCACCACTCTGGCCTTTAAGAACTTCCTGGCGAACTTTGCGTTGAACTGCTTACCAAAGTCGCTGATGGTGAAGTTAGTTCGATACACCTCTTGGCCTGTCTCGCGGCGAACCCTCGCGCCCTTTGGTCATACTTCTCGCGACTGTGAGTGTGCTGCCAAGACGCGGCGGTTCACCCTTTCAGCTGCGTTGCTCTGTGAAAAATAGATTGGCGTCTTCAGATGCCGGACTCCAAAGCTCTCCATCGCTTTCTCGAATATCTTCGACGTAAACTGTACGAGTGCACTCCAAACTTGTAGAACCCCTCGTTGATGAGGAAATCCACGACGTTCGACTGCCAGCCACGCCTCTATACTCAACGAAAATTTAGTGTTCCCGGTTTTTTTCAGCTCTTCCGTGAGCGGTGCTTCGCGAAGTTTCTTACGAAGAGTCGATACCAGACAGCTGTACTGAGAAAAATTCGCACCTCCTTCATTGTCCTTGGCTCTGGCATCCTCCTGATTGCCGCCACTCTCCCTGGATCCATCCGCAGACGCCCTCCACCTACGAAGAACCCTAGGTAAGTCAAAGACTTAAAGCAGAACTTTGACTTTCTAAGACCTATGGTTAATCCAGCTTCCCTTAGGCATTCGGCCACTCGGCCATTCGTAGCAGGTACCGGAAGTTCGTCTCGATGTTCGGTGCGAGAATCAAAAGATCGTCCAAATGAACGAAGACATTGGATCGAATTTCGGCTGGGATTACTGTGATTACATGAATCTCACCAACCGCTGCGCCGCATTGCAGAGTCGGAAAGGCATTACTCTGAACTGATAGTGTGGCCAACCTGGAACCGTGAACGCGATCAACTCCTTGCTTTTCTGGTCCAGCTCGATCTGCCAGAACGCGAACTTTAAATCGACGCTGAAGATGTAATGCGTTTAATAAATTCTGGACAGGATTCCATCTTTACTGCGTAAGCATCTTTGATGGTCACGTCATTCAAATTTTTTGGCATCTAAGGAGAATGTATCTTTTCCAGGCTTCGACACCACCGTCGTTTGGTTACTCCACGGGCTCTTGCTCTCCTCAACAACTCCCAGGGCCAGCGTCTTGTCGACTTCCTCCTCGACCACCTTCTGCTTCGCTGGAGACATCGGATAGGGCCGATCCTGAAAGATCTTCCCACCATCCACCAGCTCGATGATGTGTGAGTGGTTCTTAAGCCATCCTTTACTAAGGTGAGGAACTTCTGTTTGATCTCCTCCAGGGACGCCGCCTCGAATAGCGTCCAGCATTCGGGATTCACATTCTCTTCGTCGTCATCCTCCTGGTCGGCGTAGTGCTCCATTTCCCTAGCGGGGATCTCTTCGGCCTTTGTTACGCCTCGGGCAGGGATGTGGCCTATCACTGCTGGAGCCAGGCCAAACGCCCGCCAGAAATCGACGCCAAGATTCGACGGCTGCTACAGGTAATGACAAAGATAAAAGAGAATGTTTTCAACCCTACCCTTGAATTCCACAGGTAAATTTATTCTCCCGATGATTGACCGATCCTCGCCAGAGGCAGTACGCACTACCGAGAAGTAACTTTGGACAGGCAACCCCAACTCATCCACCAGTTCTCTGCCACCTTTGCCAAGAAAACTGACACTCGCTCCCATGTCCAACAATCCTTTTGATACTGGCGAAGGGTCGGGGCTTGACTGCGACGAGTTCCTTGCGCCTTTCCCAACGCTGATTAAATCGGTCTCCGGCTGTCCGAACCGTTCGAATCTCTAAATATCGCCGCATGCGCTCTTCATAGGGTAAGTATCTTATCCAGTATTATCTAAATTACTACCTATTTGCTTGCCTTCTACCTCTATGCTATCGCGGAGTTCCTCTCTAGACGAGTTGCGTCTGCTGTCGGATCGCCCAACCGTCCGTTTCCCGTAAAATTCGGGCATTTCGGAGCGACGGTTTCTGCTTTCACGCATCGAAAGCAAAACACTTTCCTGAGCTTCTGCTCGCTGTCCCGGAACCCGTGCCCTATGGCTCCACAGTTACAGCATCCCGCCCAGAATTGGATTCGGAGGCAGTGCTCGGACTTCCTCTACTTCCTAAGGTGGATCTTCTTTTTCTTCCGGCTCTGGTGCGAAGACCCAGTTCCGGTTTTCGCTCGAGTAGCGCTTTGGGGAACTGAATGCGACGCGACTCCTGCGTCCGATGTTGCGCTCTACTTCTACGCTCTCCTGCCGCAACTCGTTTATGCTACTCAGCATTGCGTACACATACCGTGCGATTCCTTCTCTCAAACCCTTTTTCATCACCCTCTCCACATGCCGCTCTGCATGGCGTGCAGATAGTCGTCCACGCTCTCTCCTGTCTTCTGCTCCTGCTCCCGAAGCTGATGCATCCGCACGTGCTCCGTCACATGGCTCTGGAACCTGATAAACTTTGGTCCAGACAGTTCTGTTGCACGTGGATCCAGTACCACTTCAGCGCCCTTCCCGCAAAAGTTTGTGGAAGTTTGTCTGAACTTCTGCCTACGGGCAGCGCGTCTGCCTCTGGAGGTACTGCACCTGAAACTGGAAGCCCTCTACGTGGTTCGCCCACGCGGCAGTTATGACCTCCGCCGTCCCTTCGATTCCTCTCTTCGGCCTACGTGGTCCAACCTGGACTACTGCTGTCGCTCCCCACGTGATCTTGATCGGAACCCATGGTGGTCCATTTGCTGTTTGGTCCCTCTGAGAATATCGAGGCACAGCTCCGTGTGATTTCGGGGCCGTCTCCATCGGTTGTCCCGCTGGAAGAGGGTGCTGTTGCTGACGTTCCTGTGGAAATGGGTGCTGCTGGTGTCCTGCTGACCATAGCTGCTGCTGGATGGACGGTCTTAACACCTCGTTTATCAGCTTTGCTCCAACCCAGCATTCTGGGACTTGCGTCTCCTTTGTCTAGGCCAGGGCGAGGTTCACCGCCGACTGGACTTTGGGATCCCCGGGTGGATCTTGGAAGCGGGCTGTCCTCGGATCTGGATCCAATCCTAGCAGGATGTCCGCTGCAGCCCCTATCACTCAACATCCAGGAATTTCGGCTGTCTCTGCTCCTCCGCCCGTTGTTCCAGACTTTGCGACGGTGGAGTACTCAGCAAACCCCATGAAATTCGCGGCGCCAATCACACTCTCCGCGACCATGGCCCACTCTTCCTCTTCCTGGGCTAAAGGAAACTTCGACCTAAGCTAATAGTGATGACCTGGCTCCCTTTCATACGCCATATTTATTATCCCTAATTCTACACACCTAACGATTTTATATACGACAACTAAACTTAACAGATAAGAATAAATAAACACCTATCAAATTAATAAACAACCAACGATGAATAAAAATATATGGGGCATTCCACGCAAAATTAGCCACCAAAATTTGTTTTCCTTCTTAAATTTTTTTCAGTTTGTTGCTTAAAAATATTCGATAAGGGAAAGGTGGAAGTTGTGGACACCACTTTTTAAATCACTTATATCTTTTTAACTGGAGCGTATTA
>VNJV01007573.1:0-10992 GCA_008042635.1 Drosophila nikananu
AAAACTGCCTTAAAAAACATTAATTTTCGAGTATAAAATCTACTATTTATCACACCATATGGTATGACCACTCCATCGAAAGGTAATAAAAATACCTTTCATTTAAAAAAAAAATTATGAAAATATCTCAACTGGTTCAAGAGTTATGATTTTTGCAACCCAAAAGTATCTAAGGCCCTACTGTGCGTCGTGCGGAAGTGTTGATAAACCCAACTGCCGCTCCCGCCCAAAAAACCCCCTCCTTTCCGCTCCCAAAAACCTCCTCTCATTCTCATCAGCCAAAAAAAGAGGTAAACTTCATTTGCTCTTGCCGGCTCTGCGCATTTTCAGGCAAACAAAATGCCTAAGGATGTGAGAGGAAACTTTAGAAATGTGAAAATAATTGCCTAAGGATTATTACCAATTTATCTTCAAATAAAGTTCAACATTGTTCAGGTTGTGAAGGTGTTTTTATATAGCTTTTGAAATGTTTAGTTAAAATAATTTTGTTACTTTACATCTTAGGTAGCTTATTTCCAGTATATTTTTTGGGAGGAACCAGCAAGTCGACCATGTAAAACTTAACAAAAACAATAATAGTAATAATAAGAATATAAACTTAGAATTTGTTTTAGACATGAACATCTTTATTTTATTTGTGTATTTAAACTACACTCTAGTTAACCAGATCTATTTGTCCTTAAAATGAATACATTTATTTATTTGGTACTAAATTGCACTCTCTCTCAGAATTTCCTAAAGCTAGAGGTTCTTTTTTTATAATATCTGCTGCCATAACGCTCTTTAAATATTGAATTTTTACAGCTCGGACTGCACTTGACACAGTTCCTGTGAAACTGTTTTCTAGGGCTCTGTGTTGGCTTAGCCGCCAAACGAATTCCACAATGCACATGCACATGCACACACACACACACAAAAGCCACAGATATGAGTGGGCGATGATGGAAAAGTTTTTTCCCGCCCGTGCATATTTTTCAATTTTCCACTTTTGCCACCCGCTCGCGTATGACAAAAGTTTTCCTCTTTTTCACGCTGCTGTCCGTTGGCTTCAAGGACAAGGCAGGAGTTGGAATATATATAGAAATATATATGTGTATGAAATACAAAATACATTTCTCCTTCGACCGAATGATATATGGATGGGGCACTTGAACGCAGGCCTTTCACTGTGTTTTTCTTCTGCATTGTTGGGGCGTTGGCAGTTCTACGGGTATATACCTTTACGTTGCAGGAGGGAGAAGAAGAAGGGAGGAGGGGTCAGAGGTCAGTGAGTGCAAAGGCAATATATAAAATACAATATATATAGTCTCTGTTTTATTTTCCAGTCAGTTGTTGTTGTTTTCAGTTGATTCTTACACTATTTTTCTTGTTCGGGAAAAGTTTAACCTCACCGACAGCCATTCTCCCTCGGTTTTGCGTAAACAATACTTCAAGGCTCTTCGAATGGGTTGCTTTTGGGTTGAGTTGAGTTGGGTTCTCAGGCATGTTATTGGAAATGTCAGGGGTCAAGCATTGTCAACGTTTATGGTATGTGCGCGAAATGCATTGACAATGCCGAAGAAAAGCAGAACATTGTATCGAAAGAGTGAAATATGTGGGTAGAGTGCGAGGGTTTATGTTTCTCTTATCGTAGATATAATTTCATCAAATTTAAGAAGAAAATAATTGTATATTTCTGACCTTTCGTATATGTTTTACAATAATTCAAACTGTAATATCGTTTCTGTGTGTGGCTTTCGCCCGAGTGCATTTCCATTTTAGATATTGCCACTGTTTTTGTGTGCGTCACATTTAAAGTGCCTTGCCCTTTGGCATGCCACCAACACACACTTTTGCACACACACACACACACTATTCTCCATCATAACTGTCAAAAACCGAGAGAAACTCATTCCCCACATATAGAGTGCATATATGGAGCGACACAATTGCAAAACATAAACAGAAAACAGAAAAGTTGTAATCACAGCTGTCCGAAGCGAGTGATGATATGGAACATGAGGGATCTATGACTCTTAATGGGGATACAGAAACCAGAAGCACACAGAGGGATACGGAGTGATATGGGGGTTCTGTGCGAACGATAATCATAATCAGCAAACTGTTGTTGCAACTGTCACTGCATCGCACACAGCACACACATTTTATTTATATTTTTCCGGCCAAGCAGACGCTTCCAGCATCATCGTCCTCTTCATCAGAGTCATAATAGTCATCTGGTGACGCCACCGCCGCTGCAGTTCTCCATCTGTTTTGAGGTTCCTGCTGATGAAACCACAGCGGCGGCACTCATTCGTTTTAATTGTTATCATCAAAAATGTCAGTTTAATGTTTCCTCTAAATAGTGCAGATTTAACTAGACAAACTCAAGTTATGGCACAATTATTATTTTGAAAAAGATAAAAACAGAGACCAAGGCATAACTCAGAGGCAAAAACAGATGCTGATTTAATTAAGGCGCTTGTAGTTTATACGAATATTTTTATAGTCTACAAAATATAATAATAACAAATTTATACATTTCTCGCCCACTTCATATAAATGGACACATATCTATAAAATTAAACTATTAAACATTATATTATGTAATATTCTCTACTAAAAAATATTATTTTGTTGACCAATGTTCGGCTGACAGTGCGAATGAGTGTCGAGTGTGCCTGAGCTTACAAGTGTGACACAGAATGTGTAATTTGCACTTAATTGTCACAAATAAGCGAAAGGAATTTTGTAACTTTTATTTGTACAATGCGCAATCCTCAATGGAATTACAGCCATTACTCCACCCGCACTACTCTCTTCCTCCTTGGGGTGCGATTAGCTTAGTTTCCATTACGAGGAGAGGCTTGGCCCAATTTTCCTGGCATTTAATTAGCATTTTGTAATACATTTGTCGTAATGCCCCCGAGTATTTCATTTGCTTGCTTCTCCTCTCGTTCTCGTTGTTGTGCCCCCTACTTTTCATTTTAATTAAATTGCTTGATTGTCCAGCGGTCGGGTGGGATGATTATATACGATTGCATCTGCTGGTGGAAAAGTTGGGGCCATGGGTTTCACTTTAATGCAAATGAAGCGGATATATATCCCGGCACGCACACACAGCCCAGAAGAGTCCGATGATGTCACTCGAGTGCAGTTAAGGGAGAAAATAAAAGTAATTCTTAAGAAAAAAAAACAGTTGATTATAAGGATTTTAACTTCTTCACTAAACTATACACTTAAATATTTATTTTTTTAAGTAACACTCTTGTTAATGGTTAACCAATTTTTATCCCTCAATATATATTATATTCCTGCCATTTCATCCATCCATCCCCTTAATCCTGGGGCGCCAAGTGTTGAGAGCCTGAGGCGTGGCATGACAGTACACTTTTTTCTTGGTTTGCTTCAGTGGGTGTTGACTGCCCGCAATGCCACCTTTTTCCTGGCAAATGCGAATGTGTTTATCGCCAGCACTTAACCCATTTAAGCCCGGGTCCTGTGGGTTTTCTGGTCCCTGGACTTGGACCTGAAACCACACCCAGCAAATGGAGGAAAGTGCTAAAGCGCTCGCCCCATAGATTCTCCGGGGAATTGATGAACATGCGAGTGGAATATATGTATATATACTTATGTGTTTGTGTTTGCTTATATCTAACAAATGACTGTCCCATTGAGTGGATGATGACTGGGCGGAAATTCACCCAGCGGCTGTCGCCTGTGCAACCATATTTAATTGCCACAAATTAATTAAATTAATGAATTGTTTGCAGAGAAGATTTCCAGTCATTTATCTAAAAATTAGCCAAGCCAGAAGAGTTTTGTTTCCTTCTCATAATGTTTAGTTTTCCCACACTCCTGCCAATGACCGATGATTTTCCTTTGCAGTTTACTGCTAATGATTTGTCTGAAGCTGTTTTCCCAGCTGAATTGGAAAATTAATTTTCGCTTCAATAAAATTATTGGCTGATGGCATATGCGAAAAGCAGTATAAAGCTTTTATTAGGCTTATAAAATTGATGGCAATTTCAGTGTTAAATTGAGACGAGAATGAGAGGGAGTTTTCTGTTTGAGATATCCGCATTTTCCTCCACACTTTTCGTTGTGGTGCGATTTTAATGTCACTTTCATTAAACCAAAAGAGGAAATGGAACATTTTGACTCATTCAGTGTGTGTGTGAGTGGTTGCGGGGAGATAAACTTGTCATTTCGAGCAGGCGGATTGGATATTGTAGAATATTGGTCATTGTGATGCTGCGGCTCTGTTGTCCATTATTTCGAGAAAATCAATTACGCCAATGGCGAATAAAACTGTATACATGTTTGCACAAAAAAAAATATACATCTTCGGAATATAGCTTTTAGTGTCTGGGATTTAAGTGAAGGCAATTTGTGAAGAAAATTTATAGCGCCAGGGCTGCCATCTTATGGGAATTCTGCTAAAGGGCTGCCAACTTTTTAAAGGATTTATAAAAATGTAGTTTCGCTTGTAAAATATTTCAATATTGCTATTTCTGCCAACTTCTTAAATAATTCATAAAATTGTACAGTTGCGTTTTAAAAGTAGTAAAATATTCCTATCTTATAAGAAGCAATAATTTTTTTAAATTGAATGGTTATATATTTTTGTATATATAAAAACGAAGGTAAAATGTATAAAAAATAGCTTAAGAACTAAAATGAGTATTTTTAAATGAAGGTTTATAAATGAAGGACTTCTTAAATTTAAAAGAAAACATTTCTAGTTTCTAGAAGTTGAGGTTACGTATCGATCATAATAGTATCCTTTAAGGCTTTCTTCTGCATCCTTTTCCTCACTGTTCTCGCATGACCTTTGTCAACGATTTATTCATGGCCATATAACAAAGCCATTGATCATTGCGCAGGCTCAACTCGAACGACAATCGCAAATACATTTATATATTATGACATCAGACCGAGGCCCACGCCCCATAAATCTTCCTGAGGAATCGGGGGAAACCCGCCCAGGCTCACTCTCATCTCACTTGTTGCCTTAACTCAATCCCATTCCTTCCCATTTTCGATGCCATCTGTTGGGGGTAATAAACATGGCGCCTGTTTTTCCCCCAACCCCACTCCAAGGATTCTATCCCCCGAAAAACATTGCAAGACATTCGCTGTCGTCGGCTAAACAATAAATGTCATATGGTTGACACATCAACACTTTATGTGCTTCGCCTGGCCCTCCCAAAAATGTCCTGGCAAATGATATCCTTGGCTTACATTCGCCTTCTTCGCTCAACCCCCATGATTCTCTGGCTTTTGGGACAGCAAATGAAAATCTTTACACGCTTTTAATTTCGCAGTCCGCCCAAAGTATGCCGAGAATGTTTTTACATCACACTTTCTCGTATTTTTATGGCCCCCCGAAATGAAATAAAAATATGACCAGCAGAAAATTAAGAATGTGAAATAGAATAGNAGTTAATAATTCATAGAACAATTGTAGTTTTTTTTTATTTCCTAATAAGTTAAGTGTTTTTACTTTCTAAAAAGGTATTTTAGCTCTTTTTAAACCCTCAAATGTACTTAGGACACCTATTTAAACTTTGGTTGGGCAAGTGGTGCTATTTTTTTTTTCGCAGCTGTATATTATGTATTTATTTATACCCAGTAGTTTTAGAATTAAAGGGTGTACACGATAAATAATATTTGCAGCATTAATACAATTTATTTATTATCAAGATCTTATTATTTTTTAATTAGAAAAATCAAATTTCTAACTTTTTTACTTACTGATCATTATTTTATTTATTATTTATTTTTATTATAATAATATATAATATTTCCAAATTATAGCAATATTCTATTCTTATATATATATCCACCTCACAAAGGGACTTTCCTATATATTTCCTAAGATGACTAAGTTGGGAAAACCCGCCTCTTTCCTCATTTTGGTTCGCTTTTGTAGTTTATGGCTTCAATTTGTCCAAATGAGTCGTTAAATTTGACTTTTCATGGGCGACAACGACTCCCCTTGACACTCGTCCGTTCCTTTCCACCCAGCAGCCGCCCTCTTCCCTTATTATTTTAGGACTTGGCATAGACCTAAGTTAGTTTCCTTTTTGGGGGCCACTTTTATTGTAATTTTGTGGCCTTTAATTGAATTTTATTAGCATTTGTACTTATTATTTGCTCAGCTCGCAGCCCCCTTCCATTTCCTCTGAACTGCCCATTTAATTGTACGTTTTATTTGCTGACTTCGTGGGCGGATGGTGGATCAGTTTCTGGTTGCTGTCTATAGGGTAGTTTCTGCCGCCTTAGTTCGTTTCTATTATGGTTTGTTTGCGCATCTAATGAGTGTTTGCCTTGGCCAGGAAAAGCCACAGAGAAAGACTTTTCGTAAATGGAAATAAATGTCTCTTAGATATTTACATCTTTTACTTGGGCTTGAAAATGAAACCATATTTAATAGTATATTACTTTACATAATATTAAAGAATATTTTATTAAATGCCACTTTCTTTTTCTTTAATTTCAGGTAAGAACTTACAAACTATACGAAGAAATTTAATAATATTTATAAAGGGGTAAGAATGGAATTATTTGTTTTATAGTTCTTATAAAATTATACGTTTTTAATGAAACGTGTATTAAATTATAAAGAGATAATGCATTATTTTTAAACCTTACATATAGGTGACTTCAAAACCTTTTACTTTAAAAAGATTACTGGGAAATTAAGTACGATATCTTTTAGTTCGAATGTTATTTTTTCGCTTCTTTCTCGTGATTAGTTTGACATAGCGAATTTTCTTTCTGCCTCTGGATCGAACGGGCCTTGATTTTGGGCTTTTTGAGGAATTATTGTGCGAGTTCGTAAACGAGTTCGTTGTGGGTCTGGACCAACTGTGGCTTATTGTGGGACTTGTTGAATAGGGCTGCCAGTTGTCATAGGGATCGTAGTTGGAAGCGGATCCTGAATTATTCACACTGTCAAGAAAATCCTCCATGGTAGTGGGCATCGAAGATGAAATGCTATTATCCTGCCCACTAAAAGCCACAGCAGTGTCATAGCCCTGGGCTTGATCCTCTGCTTCCTCTGATCCTGTAGGATAGTAACCGCCGTATTTATGAGGGGTACTCACCATCATGACTTCCTCGTAATCTTCATGGTCATGTGGCTCGTCCTGATAGTCCTCAAAGTTCTCTGACAAATCCTCATCTTGATAATAGTAGGGTTTATTTCTGTACTGATTTGAGTACTCCTTAATTGAGGAGTTTTTTAGTTTCGAATTGGATTTCTTGCGCTTTCGACGTCCCCCGAATTTTGAAAAATATTCTTTTTGTAGGGCTTCCAGGAAACTGTTGTTTAGTAAGGAGTTGTTTTCCACTTGATTATCCTCCATGTCAGAGGTATCCTCATCTTCGGTTTGCTGTGGTGCTGAGAACAATTGTTGCAACATCTGTTGCTGTTTGGTGGCAGCTTTCAAGGCCTGAGGAGGTCTCATTGTAGTTGTCGTGGTCGTTGCACTCAATGCCGTTGCATCTTGATTGTAATTATCAAACAGAGCGGGTCCATAATTGGGCATTAGACTCGTGGGCGATGGCATCATGCTGGGCGTGGCAGCAGTGGCCATTAGCTGCATTAGATTGGGTGACATTGGTCCCGAACTGCCCACTGAGGTTGTGTAACCCAAAAGCTGGACATGGGGTTTCCCCAGGTACTTTGGTGGCAGTGAAGAGATCTCTGTAGGTGCTGGAACGGGCACGGGAACGGGATGGATTTTCCGAGGGGGATACTTGTAGACGTTGTGATAATGCGTATGCTGACGCACCACCTCCGGCATGTGCAGACGAATGTGGACCCTGGAAATGATTTTAACTATAAGCCTTAATATCCTTGATTTAGGGATTCTTTAAACCTTACCTCTCCCCGCTGCTTGAACCTGGCTTCGCCTGGCAGCTGCCAAGGTTCCATGTCAGCAGGCAGATGATCCAGAGGATGGTTAACTTGTGCTGCTTCAGGATATCCAGATCCATGGCTCCATAACTTATGGCAGCGCCGACTGTCGACCGACTTGTGACGCATCTCTCTGGTCAGTCGCCCACTTTTATTGCCTTTACAGCCGGAGCAGATTCAATTTCATCATCGGATGCGAAGCTCACTGAACGGAAAAGGTGCGTGGATGGATGGAGGTTGGGGTGGATGTGGATGCTGATGGTGGGTTTTCAGCACCTCAACCTCACGTTTCCAATTGCATTTTCCATTTGCCGCCGTCTCTATCTTTTTCTTCTCTGTCTCTCTCTCGCTTTGATATTCGATAGGTTTGAAAGTCGAGCGACAGGAGCAGCAACAAAACCAAAAAACACAAGCGAATTTCCATGGAAAGTCACGTCAAGTTCGGTTCGGTTCGGAAAAGCAGCGCATGCGTAACGTTTTCAATTTCAATTTGCATCTTGTTTGTTTTTGTTTACGCACTTTGCTCGCTGACTTTGTTCAGAGGAAAAGAGACGGCTCTTTCTCTTTGTTGGGTTCGATTATTAGCTGTCTCTTTTAGTCGGACAGAGAAGATCTCTTTCTAGCAAGTTGATTTATTTTTTATTGAGTGAAGTGGCTGAAGCCTCAGAAATGTTTAAGCAACCTCAAAGAAGACACAAAAAAGCATAGAGAATTCTTTAAATTGAAACTGTAATTTTATTCAGAGAAATTTCTTTTGTTAATGTGATATAACATAACTCTAAAAGTCTTAAGAATTTGGTGAATTAATTAATAAATTTCGGAAACATCTAGTACATTTTCTGGTAAATTATGTAAGCTATAAAAACTAACCAAAACCTTGACCTTTAATGACTCTTTTTCTCCCTTAATTAAAATATTAGAAATGCTTCAATGTCTTTCATTAATTTTATGTGTAATTAGATTTTCTTTCCTAACTTTTCATTATATTCTTTATTCTACAGGTTTACTTTTTTACAATCTGCAGTTATAGTTTTCCTCCTCTTTAACGACTTTTCCTAGAAGTCCTTGAATTGAATCTCAAGCAACCCACCCCGTCTCTGACTCTCTCCTTCTCCCCATCCTCTTTTTATGACCTTTTTTACTCACTCTTTATCACTTCCTTTGGCGAATTCGTTCTGGGTTTTGTTCTCTGCGAGTTTAGGGGAAAGTCTTACTTAACCTTGGTTAAGTGCCAAAAATACGGGGTAAGCTAAACGCAGCTAAACAGAAAATGCAGCCAAGTAACTTCCAAGCCACTAACTGCAGATGATAAGTGGTGGCACGGAGGGAGGAGGGGAAAGGAAAATTATGTGTCCTTCTCTTCTGTTTTGGTTGCTTTCCCAACGCCCACGAAAGCATTTTGGCAACGCCAACCGCCAACGCCTGGGAGTCAATGAAAGTGTTTTCGTTCAAGGATAACCACAAAGTTTCCCTTCCGAAATGGTCTTAAGCTGCTTAGCTGAATTTAACATTAAAGATCGAAAAAGGGCAACTTGGCCGGGCCAAAGTGAAAGGTTCTCCTCTCACAGCTTGTCTAGCCACAATGTCTGTTCAAAGTTTATTGCTCCGTCCGCGTTTATTGGTTAAGTAAAGCTGGCTAGAAAGAAAAAAAAATATCAAAAAATTCACCCAGTCAAAAGAGACGGGAGAGGTAGAAAAATAATAAGCGTTCAATGGCTTTTTGCACTTACATCATCTATAATAGTTGGCGGCATTCGGGTAATCATCTCTCGCAATGCTGATGATAATGACGATAATGCGTGAAAAAGGCAGCCCCAGCAGCAGCAGCAAAGCGGGTTTAACAAAATAACTACAGCATTGCCGGTAGTAAGAGGTAGTAATAATAGGAACTTATAGCCGACAACAAAAATAGCAACACTCATCCACCGTTAAATCCAAGCGGCTTAGAACATGTCCAAAATCATGACGTGAAAAAGGAAGTAATGAAGGGTATTAAAAAATTTTTTTTTATATAGGAAGTTGAATGCCCTTAAAGGAAAAGAAAATATTTAAAGAAGAATTATTATTATGATTTTATATTAGGAGATTTATTAAGAAATAAGGTGTTGATGTTCAAGTGTTTTTCAAGAAATATACAATATATAAGTAAAACAGATTTATAAATGTATATAAATACGTTAAAAAAGTAAAATTTTTTTTTGAAAATTAATTAAAAATTACGTTAAAAGGAGTTTTTGTTGTTGTTAGGAATGTACAAATAAAATAAAGAAAATTTTAAGAAAAAAGTATATGTTCTTAAGATTGGATTTTCACAAACATGTTTTTATCAGTTTTATTGAAGTTTATTCATATTTGAACCTCTACAATCCTTTGGGAATTATAGCATGGGATCTTTACTACATTTTACTTCAACCTTAAACCCCAAGATAAATATTATATATTTCTAGCCATTATAAAATTCCATATGCCCTTTCATAAAGGTAGTGTATACATAAATACCCAATAAAAAAGGCAACAAATTTAGCAAGTGAGAAGAGCAGCGTAAAGATTAACAAGTCATGATTATTAGTTTGAAGAGAGCATTTATTGGGTGTTCTTGGTGTTGGAGAAAATTATAGAAAATCTGGAGATGGGGATATAATCTCTGTAAGAAGTGGGAAGAGAAGTTTCTTTCTTTATTCCTGACCAAGACCAGGCATGTTAAATTGTTTTGGGTTGGGGGAATGATTATCAGCTTCTAGCTGTGAAGGAGTATGTGGATGTTGCGACTTTTGGCTGACCTTTTTTAAGTGGTTTTTGGTCTTGGCCAAAGTTTTCCGGCATTTCTTGGTGTTGCCTGCTGGTTTTTTTTTCCCCGCCAGCTATTAACAAGTAAGTGTTTCTGTTGGTGTTATTGGCTACCAGCTCAGCCTCACGATGTGCAACTCCTGACCTGCGCGTATCTTTTTCCGCCGGGAAAGCCTGGTTTTTGTTTTTTCCTTACTGGCACACCATGGCAACGAGAAGATGAAGAAAAAGATGTAAATCGGGGCAACTGGTTTTTATTCCTAAGGCTTCCTTGAATATATTTTATTTTATTTTTAGCA